>VDFB02289533.1:0-41633 GCA_007258455.2 Sequoia sempervirens
TCAGAGTGCATACAAACTAGATAAACAAACACTCCAACTCTAGGAGGCAACATATAATGAAACTCACTCCAAACAATTGGAGGCAACAAAACACATAATCCACTCCTTCCAAAGGAGGCACAGATCATCCCCGTTCATGGAAACTAGGTAAAACACTGACAACACACCATGCACTACCCAAGGGATTCAAAACAGGTTGACAAACATAATACGACAATCCCCAATTAATTAAAACCCCATCTGGAAGACTTATTAACCCCTACCAAACAATTTCCCCCAAAGTAATAATAGAAGGCATTACATTTGAAAAGGAAAATAAACAGGAATTAAATCTACTTTGGATTTCCTAAATCCACTTCCTTTAATAACATTCAATAGTTTATTGCTGCAATAAAACTAATTAAATTATGTCTCTTTCAGACAAAGGATAAAATTTAACCAAATATTTAATTCCCTACTTGCTCTTAAATAATAATAACATTTACCTCTATGATCTAGAACCTATCATTTAAAAATAACTATTGGTCCTTTGCAAAATAAATCATTTTAAAATCAATTAATCTCACTATTAAACACGGTACATTTAAATCCAATATTTGTCCTTCCAAGTATATTATTTTTAAAATAAAATCAATAATTTGACTATGAACACAATATTTTAAATTCCTCAATTACACATTATATGAAATTAACTAATCTTATTATAAATTCATTTGCAACCAAAAGAAATATAAATAATTAATAATCACTTTCTTAAAAATTTCATTTCATTTAAAGCAAATAACCAATTCTCTTAAAATCACTACCTTATTAAGTAACTACTTGAGCAATTGACAAGCAATAATAGATTTAAATCTAAAGGTTTAATTTAGTTTCCCAATAATAATTAAATATAAAAATCCCATTTCCCCAATTACAATCATTTCATTATAAAATAGCTACCTAGACATAACACAATAGTCATAAAATTTCTCTAAGCAAGGTCGATACATAATTTGACTCTAAATGGTTGACAACACTATATTTATTGGATCTAAATGTATATATTAAACAATAGTATATATTGTTAATATCTTAATATCTTTTATTATCTAGGGAAATGTATTGCTTTTAAAATAGTCTTGTTCACGAAATAGGAAAATTTCATCTTGGCGACTTATATATATATATGAAAATAATGGTAAGTAATAAGATATCAGGATATGTTATAACATGTGATTGCAAATGGGTTTTCTATATCTCTACACAACCATTAAAATAAATGATAGTTTCATTCCCTTAATTCATGCAACAATCTAGAACTAGTCTCGAGTTCAATTGATAGCTCAATTGTTATTTAAGAGTTCTATAGTGATCATGTAGTAGCATAATGTCTATACATATACTCCTGAATTTGAGGCATATTATCCAAAAGTGTCAATTTTAAATTATAATAAAATATGATTACAACAAAGCTTTAGTTCTTATATGATGGAATTTATTCTTACTTTCCATTTATGCTAATTATAGCCTTGATGGTCAACATTAAGGTATTAGAAGATGTCGCATAACATGGTTACATAGAGTTTATCTCTTCACTCAATCTTAACAACATTGTCAAATTAAAATGGTGCTTTCTTTTCGTTTATTATGCATTTAAATTACAGTTTATTAAGACTACCATACCCTTCATTCATTGACATGATAATTTCCATAACCCGATTCCATATTAAGGGGTTGATAAACATTTATAGCCATATAAAGTCTGTATCCTGAACCTAGAGTAGATTACTAATATTATCTAGTTGAAAGTTAAATTATGTTTGGTTCAATGTGTTTCTATTTACATTTAATATCCATTTCTCATATTAAATATTCATTCATTTAACAATGTGCACATTATCCATTTTCTTTAATTAAACAAAAGATCAAAATCAATTTTTGAATAAAATCATTTTATTATAAAAAATCATTTTTTTTCAGCTAATAAAATAATCCTAAAATCATTATATTTAAAAATAAATATGTGTTTAAACATATAAATATTATTTAAATATATAATTATATTTTCAATTTAAAATCAAATTCCTTTAAATCGAATCCAATTATCTACTGATTGAATATGCAAATAAAATATACACATATATATAATATATATATATTATATATATATTATATATTAAAATAATATATAAAATATATATCTACATATATTTATAAGTTATAAAACATAAATATAAATATATAAATATATATATATATTTATATAATATATATTATATATAGTATATATATATACAAATATAATTTATAATTAAATTAAATTAAATTAAATCAAACATTTAAAAGCCCACACGACTGCCCAACAGGGGACGCAGGGTCCACCTTGCAGCTGGGTGGGCTGCTACGCAACCTCCCCCTTATGGGGGTTGCTGCCTGTGGGGGCAGCGCTGGGTGCTGCCTCCACAACCAGTGCCTCCCATTTGGGGCAGCTGTGGGGGTAACTCCCCCAGCACCCCAATTTTTTAATTATTAATTTTTTTTTTAAATATTAAAAAAAAAAAAAAAAATACCCTATATTCTCCCATAATTTTTAAATAATAATTAAATTTTTTTATATACAAAAAGAAACAATAAATTCCCTCTGAGGAATTTTCCAGAACCTCAAACTTTGACATAAATTTTTAACAGGAATAAAAAAAAACTTCCCAATTAAAACATATAAGATTGTATGAATAATATATATATATATATACACACACACACACACAATTTCTATTTAAGAGTCAAATCAGACAAATTTTCTACATAAATAACTTCACAGCAAAACCATTTCAACTTCAATTTCAATTTCAATTTCTAAATTATATTGGAAAAATAAACTTAAAATCAAACCCAAAAATTTATATGTTTTCCTTTTGTTTCCTCTTCCAATTTTTCTATTGTTAAAATTTGTTTCCCTACAAGAATCTAAATTTTTCCATAATTTTCAAGAGAGGTTTCAAATTTTCTTTTGCTTCTCTTTCAATTTTGTTATTGTTAAAATTCAATTTGCCAAAATTTTTGTTGTTTTCTCTTTAGGAAATCTGAAAATTTCTCCATTTTTCTACAAAGATCTTCAAGAACTCATAGCAAGCTTTCAAAACTAAAAATTCAAAACTTCTAAAAAAAAAATAAAGCAATTAAAGAAACCTATTTTTGAAGCTTGAAGAAAATCAATTTGATGTTGTGCTTCCTTGCCAAATCCAAACCTCCAAATTCTCTCTCAAAATCTTCACTTTCAAATCCAAGAATGTATGAAAGAAAACAAGAAAACCCTCATCTCTTTTGGCAACCAAAAATCCAAGATATTTTTCTCTTCTCAGAAAAATGAATCTCTCCCTTTTTATTTTATTTTTCTATTTAGTCAAATTTCTCAAAATATCCCAGATATTTTCTTTTTCCAAAATAAAATAATATCTTCATTCCTATTCTCCACACTTAGTCAACATTTTACAAATATCTTCTTTTCACCCATTATAGATATTTCCTTATGCATTTAAAAGATATTTTACTTTTTAATACTTTAAAACACAATTTAAATTTTAAAATAGATTTAAAACAAAATTTTCATTTCAAATAAATTTAATTCTTTTAATTTATGCATTTTCAAAACAACTTTAACTATTTAATTTATTTAATCAATAGCTATAATTTAAAACACCATTTAATTTCCAAAATAGATTTAAATCTTTTACTTTA
Source organism: Sequoia sempervirens (assembly GCA_007258455.2). NCBI lineage: Eukaryota > Viridiplantae > Streptophyta > Pinopsida > Cupressales > Cupressaceae > Sequoia > Sequoia sempervirens. The sequence goes on from VDFB02289533.1 coordinate 3,721, forward strand.
TGCACTTTACTATTACAATTAACTATTCACTTAATAAATTTAATAGATTAATTTATTTACTTGATAAATAACTTTAATCACAAAGATTAAATTACTTACCAAATACATTAAATTTAATTAATTAAGTTAAATTAAAAGCTTTTAACAACTTTACTCTAAAATAAATAAATAACATTTAAAACATACAATCAATAACTTTCACATATAATTTCCACCAATAATAACTTATCAAAACACCAAGGATGACAAGACTCAGCAACCAACAAGACACAAGCTGACGACACACTATGACAAGGTTGTGGTTTGACAAGGAAACCCCATTACTATCTCCCAATTCATAATACCGTTGGATTATGGACATGCTCAAACCTGTGAAACCAGGATGATGTCCTGCAGCTGCAATCCTGTAATCAAAACGAATGTTGAACATGCATAAAAATTAGCACAAACCATGAAGAGAAATCACAGAATCATAGAGCGCTCGCATGTGAGTGATGTAATCCCGTCCCCTTCACCCATACAGTCACATCAAGACTGCCAAAATTAAAGCATCATTAATCATCAGATAAACATATATCAATATTAACTATGCTAATCAAAAGCATAACATGAAACATGTAACATCCTTATAGTGCATCATCTCATCATAGCATGACATCCACATTGCTCTAAAGCCAGCGATCAAAAGACTATAACAAATGTCAAGGCCAATCATGGTAAAGGTATTGACTAACAACATAAACAAATCTAAACCCATAACAACACGACTGGAGGGGCACTATAGTAGGGCCAAAAATGCTAGCTAGTTTCATTCAAATTATGCAATGTCTGATGTTATTTAGACTAAATGAAATGATCTAAATGTTAAAGTTATGGGGTGTTGTCATAATAGTGGTTTACAATTTCGAGAGAATCCATTTTAGCTCTAAATCACATATTTTTAGAAAATATAATGATTTAAGCCTAAAAAAGTTCCATTTTAAGGATTCCAATTGAAGAGGGTTTGATCAAATCACCTTAGATCAAACCCTCTTGGATAGAACCTCGCTAGTTTTAAACCATACCTATAAATGTGTCTCTTTTTACACCTATCAAAATGCTGGATAAAAATCACTTTTTGATTTAGATTTGGGGATCAAATGAATTCATTTAAAATTTATTTCAAATGATTATAGTATTCCCAGAACAAGCTATCCAAATGAATATAATTTAATATGTTTTGGTTTTGTTATGTATTTGTTTTTAAGTTTTATTAAACATAGGTTTTCTTTCATCGAAAATGAATTTCTTTGTTCTTCACATGTGGAAAAATAGAATATTATCAAAAAAAAAATTTGAAAAAATATGAGTGCACCAAATATTGAAGTCCTTGATCCAACAAAAAATTATATTAAATTTTGACATATACAAAAAAAGTTATGTGTTATACACTCACACTATGTCTGAATTGTAATTGGTGACTTTGAAACTTGATTAAAGAAAAAATATTCAATAAAAAACTATCTAACCAAGTGGAAGTACTAGATATTGGAGTTACAAATCTATATTCAAAATAATTAGAATTTTATCCTTCATGGAAAAAGTTATGCTATACCTGGCAGGGCTATACTCTTTTAAAATGTTGTTTTCTGAAAAAAAACTATTTTCGGGAGATGGAAAAAGAAATGCAAATTTGATTCCAAAAATTTTGAAAAAAAATATTTTTAGAATCTACAGACAAAATTTGATGAGACTCTTAGTTTGCAACTATTATGGGATCACCCTTATATGAACTAATTGACTGATTATGTAAGCAAAACCTATGATTTATGCAATGTTTGAAATCATAGTGATGTTTACAAAAAGCTTAGAATGATGAAAGAAAATGCAAATTAAGCTAAACAGAAAGCTAGTTTTCAGAATGTGTGCACCTGAGAACTTGTTGGAGACTAGAAATGACTCTAAAATTCTGAATATACTAATTTTAGGCCTGTGGGACTCATTCGCCATTCTGGGCGAATCAGTCCTAGTTCTGGAAAACTATACCAGAGCCCGTTTTAGCCAAATGGGTATCCAAATCTACAAAATTCTTCAAGAAATAGGTATGGTGGGACTCATTTGCCACTCTGGGAAAATTAGTCCACTTTGGCTTTTTTGAAAACTCAAAAATGGAATCTAGAGCTCTCGGTCTGCTCAATCTGCACCTCCAGATGTCCAGATCTGAAACCTTGATTTTTAGCACTGTTGATGACTTTTTGTGTAGGTTTTGACCTTGCAAAAGTGGAGACGACTTCAAAAAATTTGCAATCTAATCTTCAATGATTCCCAAGTCTTAAAAGTACCTAGATCTACAAACACACAAAGGAAAAGAGAGAAAATGTTGATTGTTAGGGCATCGGGGTTGCTTTGGTCAAACCCCTTTTTAGGTAATTAAACCAAATGAAGAAAAGAATGTAATGAAGCATGCAACAATAGAGTTATTACCTTGCCATGATGATTGATCTTGATTTTCTGCAGCAAAACATGAATAATCTTCCCTTGAATGTCTTAGGAAGCCAACTTGATGACTTGCAATGATGAAACCCTAGATTGCTTGACTTGATAGAGAAGATAGATGATGAATGAATAATGTGAATAAGTTATGAGGTTAATGGGTTAAAATGGATGTAAAACCACTTATTTATACACACTTGTGCCTTAGTAACCCAATGATACCTCATCACAAATCGACATAAGGTAAATTTGAATAAAGACCCAAAAGAAAATTTGAAATATTTTGAATTTTGAGCCAAGAGGGACTCATTCGCCACCCATGGCAAATGGGTTCCACCTTGGACTTGAAAGTGGGTGTTGGGAATTAAGTCACATTTAATGTTATTTGTTGGGTTTATATTCAAAAATACACCTAATTAAGCCTTATAAGGGCATAAAGGGGTCAAATAAAGAATGAGAAAGGTGTAAATAGTGAAATCAAGCCTAGAAAAGCATGAAATCTTGTTACAAGACTTTACAACACCTTAAAATAGGACTTGATAAGTGATAAAAAGATAATTTTTAGATGAATTATAATGATAAGAGTCTAGAAAAGTGTAGAAATGTGTTACAACACTTCACAATGTACCTTCACAAGACATTAATAAATGCATTTTATTCAATTTGCAAGGGTCCAAGACCTAGTTCGGATGCATAAAATGCCCCACAACACTAAATAAAGGCCTCATTAAGTCCAATTTATCATGAATTATTTCCATGTCAAGTAAGAGAGCCTTTTTTCTACGACACATTTAGCCCCCACTTTATTGAGAGGATGAACTTGCTTCAAACTCACACTAAAGTAGACATTCAAGAGAGATCTGAGTGTATAGATGCAGATGACAAAGAATGAAAAAGATCAAGAAGATAGTCAAGACCCCAAGATCCAAGATCCTAAGTCAAATCAAGATACAAAATCATGTAATGGAAAGAACCAAAGGAAATAAAAATGGGGTGGAAAAGATGCACTCACTCTCGGGCCACAAAACATCAGGTCGTCTGTAGGGTGAGATGTTCCAAAGAAGTGGTTTAGTGAGAAAGTCATGCCAATGTGTCAGCTTCCCATCGTATAATGAGAAAGTCATGCCAATGTGTCAACTTCCCATTATACAAACCATACCAAAGTTATCCTCTTGATAACTTTGATAAGACACCAAAATGTAATGCATTTGTAATTTTTTTTGAATATCATGTAAAGAATTTTGTTAAAGGGGATTTTTCTTTGTTCATGTAAGGTCTTCTTCTTAAGGAGCATTGTGCCTAATTTCTCCAAGAGAGGACAAGTCAAGATGTCAGATCATTATCCATGGGATGCCTCATTCACATCAGGCCACTTCAATTGATAGTTATTCCCTAGTTAGATTGTTATCCATGGGATGCTTTGTTCGCATCAGGCCACTTCAGTTGATCGTACACTCTTGGAAGGAATCAAAACCAATGACACCACTAAGGAGAGGAGACATCACAAGAAAAAGTAAATAATTCCATGAAATTTTCAAAAAGATGGTGTCTATGTATGCCCCTACTTTAAAGCAGTTGCTACACACTATTCTGTCAACAATTGCTTTAAAGTAGAAGAGGCTATGAGAGCTTATACGAAAATCCCTATGCCAAGTCATATATTTTTGATAAGTTGTGTCATGAAGAAATGGATTATGTCACATGTGATTCAATCTTAAGACATGTCATCCACATCCCAAGCTTGCTCTTATACGCTCATGAAAGGTTAACGACTAGTCAAAAGAGACATCAACAAGTGACATACATGAATAAGGCTTTCTAACCCTTTGCCCCCACTTAGTGCAAGACAAAGGTGAGCCTGGGATGGATGATGGTATGCTATCCCTTGCAATGGATGCCAAACATGCAATAGTGAGTATGCTATGATCCTATAACTATTGCATGGGAAGGAGCAACAACTAATGTTATTTATGTTGATAAGGAAACAAAAGTTTTGCTTGATACATGTTGAATGAGATATCTATCAATTTAGGATGTACCAAGGTTAGAGTTTTCTTGGAAGATTCTTGAGTGATGGTATGGATGTTGAGTGAAGGTGGGTTGATTTCTATGAAAGGACAATCACGAAGACCATGAGTTGGAAGATTGAGGTTGGGTGTATTGTAAGCTTGTTTCTTAGCACACATAGGGGGATGATTAAGGGTTGGATTTTTTTGAGTATCAATAGTGGTAATATGAGAAGAAGGATTTTTTTTTTTTTCAGCTTTCTCTAAGGTATCATTCTTATGTGCCATAATACCAACCCTAGGAGGAGAGCTAATATGTTTATCACATGTCATAATTGGATTTGGCAAGATAGCTTCATCGCTCATAGGAGAGGCATCAGGAGAAGGATAACTAGGAGTTTCATGGTTACTAATGATTGGAATTTTTTGTTCAAATAGATCTTTCGAAATGGTAGGGGCATCAAGGAAGGGAGGAAGAAATTTTTCATGAGTTTCACTAACGATATCTTCTAACACTAAACTATCTTCTTCATGTGTAGAGAAGATATTAGGAGAAGAAAAGGGTTGATTTTCATGATTATCTACACTTACATCATCATGTCCTAGAATGGCTTCTTGAGGAGAAGTAGGGTCGTTCACAATTGTAGCATTTTCACAATTAGGGGAGGTGTTGGGAGATGAATGAGGACTCGGTAATGTAGGGGCAATGATTGTAGCTTTGTGTGTCATAATGTCTTTACAAGGAGGAGAAGGGAGACAAGCAAGAATTTCATGATCTCCAATTATTGTGTCTTCTTTCAACAAGATACCCTCATCACCAATGGGAGAGATATTAGGAGGACAATTATGATTATCATGATTATTGATGCTTGCATCTGTTTGTGTCAAATCTTTAGTGGATGATCTTAGTGAGAGGAAGTCCTTAAGGGATTCATCTAGCATGTATACATCATCACTACTAAAGGGCTTGGATGTTATTGTTTTTCGAAATTGAACCATTTTTTGAATGGGATCATTTGATGTTTTTTGTGTTTTGTTTTCATTTGCTAATGAATCTGATCGAAATGAACTAGGAACTAATGTTGAAAATGAAAATTGCAAAAGTCTAAGTGCCATGAATATAAACAATGCTTATTTCTAATGATTTAAATGTAAGAGAAGCTATGCAAATGCAATGTAAAAAAATAGGATAAAATACAACTTTTCAGATCTCAAACAAAGTAATTTACTGATTACACTATGCAATAATCTGAAAGATGAAAGATTGGAAATGCAAATGTGAATTTGAACTATGCATGAAATGAGCTAATATAAGCTAAATCTAATGAAATGCATGATACAGAAACTCAGCCAACTAATACATATAACAAATGGCAACAAACAGAAGCATAAAAATAGGGTTTTTAGCTCTGTAAAAGGTAGTTTCAGTGGTCAAAAGGGACTGATTCACCCGGGGTGGCGAATGAGTCCCAGTATGGACTTTTTTTAGAATTTTTAGAAATTTTTGATGTATTTTGATGTTTTTTGAATGCTATGATGCAGAACTAAGTTAAAATTTTAGAATTTGAGAAAATTGAAATGAATTTAGATGCTAAAAATGCAACCTAAATGCACTTTTTATGAATGCAAAATTTGAAACCTAGCATGCAAATTAACCAATGCAAACCCTAATGAAAATTCAATGCAAGGATAGATCTATGATGGACTCCAAAATTAGACAAGAAAATGTTCAAAAAGTAGGTTCACCAAAATGAACCGTCAATTTTTGGCACCACAAGAATCCCTAACTCTTCTAGGGTTTTTCACCTAAAAGGAGAGAGTAGGGCCAAAAATGCTAGCTAGGTTCATTCAAATTATGCAATGTATGATGTTATTTAGACTAAATGAAATTATCTAAATGTAGTTATATGAACTAATTGACTAATTATGTAAGAAAAACCTATGATTTATGCAATGTTTGAAAACACAATGATGTTTGCAAAAAGCTTAGAATGATGAAAGAAAATGCAAATTAAGTTAAACAAAAAGCTATTTTTTAGAATATGTGCACCTGAGAACTTGTTGGAGACTGGAAATGACTCTAAAATTCTGAAGATATTTATTTTTTAGGCCTAGTGAGACTCATTTGCCACTTTGGGTGAATCAGTCCTAGTTTGGCTTTTCTAAAAAACTCAAAAATGGAATCTAGAGCTCTCGGTCTACTCAATCTGCACCTCCAGGTGTCTAGATTTGAAACCTTGATTTTTAGCACTATTGATGAATTTTTGTGTAGGTTTTGACCTTGAAAGGTGGAGATGACTTCAACAAGTTTGCAACCTAATCTTCAATGATTCCCAAGTCTTCAAAGTACCTAGATCTACAAACACACAAAGGAAAAGAGAGAAAATGTTGATTGTTAGGGCATCGGGGTTTTCCTTGGTCAAACCCCTTTTTAGGTAATTAAACCAAATGAAGAAAAGAATGTAATGAAGCATGCAACAGTAGAGTTATTATCTTGCCATAATGATTGATCTTGATTTTCTACAGCAAAACATGAATAATTTTCCCTTGAATGTCTTAGGAAGCTAACTTGATGACTTGCAATGATGAAACCCTAGCTTGCTTGACTTGATAGAGAAGATAGATGATGAATGAATGATGTGAATGAGTTATGAGGTTAATTGGTAAAAATGGATGTAAAAACACTTATTTATACACACTTGTGCCTTAGTAACCCAATGATACCTCATCACAGACTGACATAAGGTAAATTTGAATAAAAACCCGAAAGAAAATTTGAAATATTTTAAATTTTGAGCCAAGAGGGACTCATTCGCCACCCATGGCGAATGGGTCCCACCTTGGACTTGAAAGTGGGTGTCGAGAATTAAGTCACATTTAATGTTATTTGTCAGGTTTATATTCAAAAATACACTTAATTATGCCTTGTAAGGTCATAAAGGGGTCAAATAAAGCATAATAAAGGTGTAAATAGTGAAATCAAGCTTAGAAAAGCATGAAATCTTGTTACAAGACTTTACAACACCTTAAAATAGGACTTGATAAGTGATAAAAAGATAATTTTTAGATGAATTATAATGAGAAGAGTCTAGAAAAGTGTAGAAATGTGTTACAACACTTCACAACACCTTCACAAGACATTAATAAATGCATTTTATTCAATTTGCAAGGGTCCAAGACCTAGTGTGGATGCATAAAATGCCTCACAACACTAAATAAAGGCCTCATTAAGTCTAATTTTTCATGAATTATTTACATGTCAAGCAAGAGACCCTTCTTTCTATGACACAATACTAAAAACCCCTGATAATTCAAGTTTGTGGACCTATTTCATCAAAAATTAAATGAAAAATTAGATTTGGAATCTACACCATCTCATCTATAATGGGTTTTAATTTCATTGAAAAATTATACAAAAAATGTGTTCAGACGCCCAAAGTCACTATTTTCTTGTGACATTGCTAGGACCTTCAACTTGTAGGTCAAACTAGGTCCAGGGCCTAGGTTTGGATCCCCAAACCTTTTCCCGACCAAAAAATAATGCACAAACCCAACTAAAAATTCATATTTTTAAAAATGGGATCTCGTTCTAAAACGGATCCCATTTCATAAAAAAATATTTTTTTATGCTTTTTCAAAAATGGACAGCCAAAAAAAAAAAAAATTTCAAAATGGGTTCCCATTTTGAAAGCCCAAAAATGGAAACATTCCATTTTGGAAAGTTTTCAAACGGGATCTTTTTTGAAAAGCTGGATCCCATTTTTTAAAAAGGATCTCATTTTAAATGGGATCTTTTTTTGTAAAACGTGATCCCATTTTTTTAAAAACGAGATCCTATTTTTTTTTTTTTATGCCCAGGATCCCGAACGTAAATGAGATCTCGTTTATTAAAAAATGGGATCCTATTTTCTTGAAGTCAATTTCAAGTTTTTGTCTAAGGAAAAAACTTCCACGTTTCATGGACTCATCTTCTTGCATTTACCCTGAAGGTGAGGATCAGGGATCTTTATATCGATTTGGGAGTAAATCGAATAATAGCGCGAAATGAAGTTAGTAACTTTTTCATCATCTTTTTGCTTACATCTCATCAAATCGGCTAAGGTCATCTTAGAATTTGTTTGCACTTGGAAATGATTTATAAAGGCCTTAATAAGTTCATTGATTGAACGAATTGAGTTGTTCAATAATAACGAAAACCATTCCAAGGTGGTATCCTTCAAGGACCTAGGGCAAATCTTAGCCAAGAGCTTATCCTCATGAATAAAATCACTACATAAGGTAGTAAAAGCGGAAACATGGTTGGAAGGATCTCCTTTCCCCCCATATTTCTTAAATCTAGGAATCTATATACCTTGTGGCATCAATGTCCTCAATATCTCCAAGGATAAGGGATTACTTTTGGCATAGTATGTAGGTTGGCCATTTTGTTTTTGGTTTATGGTGGAAACTTTCTTTTGAAGGGATAAAACAGTTTGCAAAAGTTGATTTATGACGACATCATTGTGAGATGGAGGTGAATAAGGTGGAATATGTGTTTGAGGGAAAAGTGAATGGAATTATTATAGGATTTAAAGTGGTAGGAGATATGATGTGTGATGCCACAAAGGTACTAGGGATGCTAGCGGAAATACCCAAGGTAGGAATGACATTACTAGTAGGTTGCATTGTTATTGTAACTTAAGGATTGGTGCAGGTAGGAATAGAGGCAATTGTTATGGGAGGAGGAATTTGAACTCCTCCTTGGCTTTGGACATTGTCTGAAGGTAAATAGCAACTAGTGGTTGAGGTAAGATGTTTTCCAAAAATCTGAACTATGTTACACACAAGGTCAACTCTGTCTTCACTCTCAATCATGCGATGTATGTTATCTATGGTAGGGATATCATTGGTTGAAATGTATTCATTGCTCACTTGATGTTGGAGGTTTTCTAAGTCTTCATGAATTTGGATTATGTTTTCTTTTGGAATACTAGCAACCATTGTTTCAACATTTGTCACACTACTTGAAGGAAAAGAGTTGTCAAAGGTTAGGTCCATACCTAGTGAGCTATTGTTAGCACTAGGAGTAAAATAGCTAGATAACCCAAGATCCACAATGATTGTGTTATCGTGAGATGATGTGAGTCTTGAACTTCATCTCACTATAGTATTAGCAATAGGACACCAAGTTGTAAAGCTCATGCAAGGGACGATCAATGAAATGTAAGATGCTGTGAACACAAGATAAATGTTGTTTTCTAATTCTAAGTCAAATGAAATTAAGCTAGATGCAATGAAATGAATGAAACAAAAACTCTACCAACTAAAATAGAATACAATAACAACAAACTGAAACACAGAAACAAAGATTTAAACTTTAAAAAATGTAATTTAAAATTTGAAAAGGGACTAAAAATCACCTAGAGGGGCATATGAGTCTCAATCAAGGTTTTTTTGGGATTTGAACAGTGAATAAGAATCACCACATAATACCTAGAAACCAAGAAAAATGACCTATACTGGGACTAAATCACCCAGGGGGGCATATGAGTCCTAGATTAGGGTTTTTGCACCATTTTTAGAAAAAATTGTGTGAATGTTATGTTTCTTGTTTTGGATGATGTATAGACTAGGTGAAAATGTAGATTTCAGATGAAATTCAATGATGCAAGAGGCAAAAATGCAACCTATATGCACTTTCACTAATGCAAAATTTAGAAACCCTAGATGCAAATTAACTAATGCAAAACCATAATGCAAAGTTTCATCACTAAGCTAGGGCTTGGAAAGACAAGTACCAAGCAAGATCTAATGAAAAAACCTAATGCTATGCAAAAATTAATCAATGACCTAGAAATGAATGGAAACCATAATAGTAAGATGGAAAAACATAGAGGTGCAATTGGAAACTTGAATGTGCTTGGAACAAACTATGTAATCTTGGAAATGTAGACTTTAGAGAACACTAGGACTCATATGCCTGGCTAGGCGTATCAGTCCCAAACTAGGCTTTCTGGGAAGGAACAAAAATCTGACAGTGGTAGATTTGGAACTTCAAAAACCTGGAAAATCCACTATATTGGGACTCATACACCAAAAGTCATGTATTAGTTATGCTTAGCTTTTTTAGAGGATCAAGATCTAAATATACTCTTCTATCTTTTCTCTTCCTTCTCAACCTGATTTTCTGATTTGAACTGTCAAATTATGCTCTGTAGGTGTTTTTTAGTGATTTCGTAAAAAAGGTGATAACTTTGAGAACTTTGCAACCTTGACAACTTTTCTCCAATCTTGCTCCTTAATGGGACTTCAACCTAGATCTGAAAATCATGCACTAAAGAGAAGGAAAAATGTTTTTTTGTTAGTAGAAAGGGGGGTTTTCCTTGGTCAAACCCCATTTTGGTAACCAAACCTTGAAATGAAATGAAATAAAATGGAAAGGAAGAATGATGAATGGACAATATGTAATGTTTCAACTCACCAAACCCTTGAATAAGATGTTGCAAATATATATGAAATGGATCCAATGGATGTTGATCTTGACTCTTACTTGAATGATATGGATCTTGACTTGAATTCTTGCTTGAATCATGAAACCCTACATTACAAATGTTAGCTCAAAAATAAACATGGTGCATGATGACTTTGACATGATCCTTGATACTTGAATAATACTCTAAAACACCTGATAATCAGCCCTATAATGCTCTTGAATGCTCTTGTAAACTCTTGAATACTCTTGTAAACTCGAATTTTCTATAAGGAACACTCTCATGAAATTCTTAGGTGAAAATATGATTGCTTAGGTGAAAATGAGTGAAATAACCTTGTATTTATAATTTTTTATGCCAAATTCCTCTAAATTACAACACTGCAAGGCGACATCAAATCTAGGAGAATAAAATCCCACCAATAATTTGAATTTAATTTAGGTTTAAGCCACACATGACTCATACACCAATTGTGGTGTATGATTCCCATTAGGCTAGGCTTGGGACACGTTTTTCAAGAAAGGCTTAGATTAATGTGAAATCTAGATCGGGGCCCCAAAACTTAGACAAGTCGACATCAAATCTAGGAGGATATAAAATACCACCAAAAATTTGAATTAATTTTGATTTTGGGCCACACGGTACTCATTCGCCCAAGGTGGCAAATGAGTCCCATTAGGCATAATTTATGGGACCATTTTTAAAAATGCTTAGTAAGGTGTGAAACTAGGTTTGGGACCCAAACACCTAGGTGGGACTCATTCACCCATGGTGGTGAATGATTCCTAGATCACTAAATCTGGGCCATACAACCTGAAAACACCTTGATTATGATTGGATGTTGATTTGTGTTGGAATTATCCTTGAAAAGATGCATTAAATGAGGCTTTTGGATGTAAAATAAGGCCAATTAAAGCATAAAGAAGCCTAATTATTAATGAAAACCCTAGAAAAGTGTGAAAGTGTGTTACAACACTTTAAATAAGACATGATTAAGGTTAAAAGGAAATTCATTAGGTTCAGGTAATTAACAAAACCTCCAAAAAGTGTGAAAGAGTGTTACAACACTTCACAACACTGTAGAAAGGTACCATTTAATTTCATTAGTTCAAAAGGGCCCAAGACCTAATATGAATGTGATAAACACATTACAACACTAAATCAAGACAACATTAAGCTCATTTTTACAAGGAGGTCCCAAACAAGCAAGGAAAAGTAAAAGGGATACTTTTTTCGTTGCCACATTTATTTGCCACTTTAGTGAGAGGATGGAATTTCTTCAAACTCACACTAAAGTAGAAAAAAACACATCAAGAGGGGTCCACATGTGCCAATGTCAGTAAGATGGGATGGAAAAAATCAAGAGGGGTGATCAAGCCCTAGGATCAAGATCCCATGGCTAACCAACATAGGCACAAAAGAACACATGTGATAATGACATAAGAGCAAAAACAAGGCACAACCATGCACTATCAAAGACAAAATAGTAAAGAAAAATAAAGGAAAAATAGGGATGGATCAAGCTTTCTCCATTTGTCCATCATGATGTGGATCAGATCTAGGGTGTTTTTCCAAAAAATGCACATTCACTTTGAGGCAACGAAACTCCAAGTTGTCCACTGGGTGAGAAATCCAAGAAGGTGAGACACATACACACTCAGACGATATGTGCTCACACACACACACAAGTGGCTAAGGGAAATGCATGCCCTCGTTAGGGTTTCCATCAAACCATACCAAAGTTATACCTCCCAATAACATTAATAAGGTGCCACGCAACAATGAACTTAGAGCTTCATGAGACAAGAAAAACTCCATATGCTTGGAGCTAATGAAAAAACAAGATGGCTCTACAGGCATGCAATATGTATTATGCAAGGTGGCCATATAATTGAAAATGCACATGCAACATTCAAGGGAGTCTTTCTTAGTTCATGCGAGGTCTTTAACTTAGGGAACATTATGCCTAATTTCTCCAAGAGAGGACCAATCAAAGAATAGAATATTCACAACTTAGGTGATGTGGTGTGTTGCATCAAGCCACTAAGAGGAATTCAATATGCTAAGATAGATCACGCTCTTGAAGGACATCACACCCAATGTCATTGCTAAACACCATGATGTGAGCAATTACTTTAAAGTAGAAAATGATAAATTCTAACAATAAAGAAGACATGAGAGCTAACTTGGAAATCCTTATGCCAAGTCATATGTTTCCAAATAAATCTATGTTATGCAAGAGAAAAGAGAGGGGTTTCCCAAAAAATGAAAATCCAAACACATAAGGGATCTATGGATTCGGGGTCAATATGTTCTTGCTATAATATTTTTTTTAGAGAGCTCAGAACTGTCAACATTCCCCAAATACACATAGAAATAAAAGAATGACACAAAGAGAGCGAAAAAAAAGAAAAACCTATTAGGTCAACATGGAAGAGACATGAATGTCTCAACGCCTTGCATCATCCCCAAAAGGAAAACATAAGAAAAATGAAACAAAAAATATAGGAAAAGTTTTTGGGTCAACATGGAAGAGACATGAATGTCTCAATTCCTTATGTCATCCCCAAAAAGAAAACACAAGAAAAATGAAAAGATAAAGATAAAAATAAAATATTTTCAACATACAAAAGAATGAATGTACAAATAGAGGAATTTCAAAGAGAACATCAAACATAATAGTATCGGGGATCACACGATCACACACATGCAATCACACAAAAGAAAAAGAAATAATGCAAGGCACGTGTGAGTCAACCTAAAGCAGGTTTTCCGCATCCCAATCATGTTCAATGTATGTCAAAGGCAGACAACTAGCTAAAGGGACAATAGCAAGTGCCAAACTAGGGTCATTACTAATTTCAACACTCTTCTTAGGAGAATTGTCATTTAAGGTCATAGAAGAAGAAAAAAATGTGTTCAATTCATTATGCACCTCTTCATCAATTATAGTAATCTCCTCATCGTCATCTAAATTAATTTCAAAAGGAGATTGAATGATAATGTCCAAAGAAGGGTTCATCTCTTGTTGTGGTTGCATTATATGATCTTTTTGTTTCGAGGAGGGGGTAGAATCATCATGTATTGCTTCCTATCAAGTTTGGATCTTGATTTTCTTTTTTTATTTCTTCATGTAACTTTCAAGCAAGGGCACGATGTCTACGCATACGTTCTTTAGCACCTCTATTTATTTTAGTTCTATTTTCAAGTTGTATTTGTGTAGGAGTGGGTTGATTAATCATAGGTTTCTTTTCTTCCCCAAGGGGAGGAATGAAATGAACCACAGGAGGTTGTTCAACCACTTTCTCTTTGACTTTGTAAACTTGTTTTATTCTAGGAGGTGTGATGGGATTGTTTTTGTTATCTCTTGGTCTTTTGTAGGAAGTAGGTGAAGTTTTTGTCTTAGGTTGGTCTTAGTTTTTCAGAATTTCTTTAGGTTCAATCATGGTTTCATCTAGGATGGTAGGCTCGGTGGTGGGTTGAGGCATATTTTAGAGGGATAATTTTTTTATTTTATTTTCCTTGAATTTTTGATAGGATTTGAAAAAGAAGTCTTCTCATGGTTTGATAGGTTCTATAGGCTCAGGCCAAAATAAATCTAAGAAAAAGTTTCCACATGAGGATAACAAGTTGAAGCCGCTATGATGGATGGTGAAGATTTCATTATGAAATGGAATCTTTAAGTATTTGTGTATGATTGAAGGGGTTGCATTCATGGAGCAAAGCCATGGATAGCCTAGTTTCACATGAAATTGGTCCTACTATGGGATGATGGAGAATGATATGTCTAATGTTTTCAGTCCTATTTGTAAAGGAAGAGTGATCAATCCAATCATAGGGCAAGAGAAACCATTATGCGTCTTGATCCATGCTTTCAGTTTATCATATATATCCTGATAGAGCTCATGCAGGAGTAAGAATTCCTCAGTGATCAGATTCTCTCCATAGACAGGATCTATTAGTATCCCACTAGTGGGCTTATCATAGATATGAATAGCTATGTAAAGAGGACCATCGGGTGCATGTTTAAGTATATATCCTTAGAGGAGAAAGAAATGTAAAGAGGATTCTTAGTTTGTTCCTTTCGAGGAATGATGTCTATCACTCCTACCATGTCATCCATAGGATCATCATATATAGGACCATGTTGAATAGTATCATTGTCATCATCATCTGTATCAACATTCATCACATCATTCTTTGTAATTTCACTAGCTTTGACAAATGAAATGTTATGATTAGGCATAGGGTTGGTAAAAATTTGCAAGTTTTGGTTAGGATGAGCAACAAACTTATTTCCTTGATCACTAACACCTCCAATGGAAGACCAAAATCAATGAGGTCTTGCACAAGATGTTTAAGACACTTGCAAGGTTTCGTGTCATGTACATTTTGTTGGTGATAATGGCAATAGGAATTTGGTCTATAGTTTGCGATCAATGGTTTATTAGGATTGGGTTGTTTAATGGGAGGAAAGGTAATCATATTTTGTTCTAAAAGTTGTTTCATTGTATTATGAACAGTATTGGGTAGGGGAGTGAATTGTCTTTTCAGGTCTCCATATCTAAAGGGTATCATGGCCTTAACAACAACTACTTGGTTATTGACACTTTGAGTTGTTTGTTGAGGTGGATTGAATTTAAGGAAACCTTTATTCTATTTTCTAAAAGGTTGGGAATTGTTTTGGTTTGCAGGCTCAGACTTCTCAGTACGGGTAGAAGTCGATT
Organism: Sequoia sempervirens; assembly: GCA_007258455.2. NCBI lineage: Eukaryota > Viridiplantae > Streptophyta > Pinopsida > Cupressales > Cupressaceae > Sequoia > Sequoia sempervirens. The sequence continues at coordinate 19,396 of VDFB02289533.1, forward strand.
TTGTATCTCGACTACTAACCGAATTTTCATAATCACTAATGGCAATACACAAGTGCATGAAGGACGAGAATTTCATCATGGTAATTTTATCTTTTATTTTACTTTGCAAATTTTCTATGAACATATTTTGAAGGTGAGGATTGAGAACCTTAACATCAATTCAGGAATAAAGTGATTGATAGCATGATATAAAGTCAGTAATTTTTTTTCTTCTTTTTGCTTGCATCTTATGAAATCAGAAAAGGTCATCTTAGGAATCATATGAACTCAGAATTGGTTGAAAAATTCTTCAACAAGTTCATTGAATGAATGAATTGAGTTGTTCGGTAATGAAGAGAACCATTCCAAGGTAGTATCTTTCATGGACCTAGGGAAAAGCTTAGCTAAGAGTTTATCATCAAGGAAAAAGTCACTACATAAGGTGGTATAAGCATTAACATGGTTAGAAGGATCTCCCTTTCCTCCATATTTCTCAAATCTAGGCACCTCTACACCTTATGGCATCGGTGTTCACAATATCTCCAAGGACAATGGACTGCTTTTGGCATAATATGTAGGTGGGCCATTTTGATTTTGGTTGATGGTGGAAATTTGTTTTTGAAGGGATGAAATGGTTTGAAAGAGTTGATTTATGAGAGGTTCATTACTTGTGTTATGAGATGGAGGTGAAAAAGGTGAAGGGGTGTATGTATTTGAGGGACAAGTGAATGGAATGCTTATAGGTGGTAAAGTGGTAGGAGATATGACGTAGATGCCACAAAGGTACTAGGGATGCTAGTAGAAATACCTAAGGAAGGAATCACATTACTAGTTGGTTGCATTGTTGTTGTGACTTGAGGGTTGGTATAGGTAGGTATAGAGGCAATTGTTGTGGGAGGAGGAATTTGAATTCCTTCTTTTCTTGTGACATTTCTTGTAGGTAAAGGAAAACTAGTGGTTGAGGTGAGGTGTTTCCCAAAGATTTTAACTATGTTTTTCACAAGGTTAAGTCCATCTTCACTTTCAAGCATGCAATGAATGTTATCTATAGTAGGGATGGCAGCAGTTGAAATGTTTTCATTTTACAATTGATGTTGTAGGTTTGCTAAATCTTCATGAATTTGGATTATGTTTTCTTGTGGGAGGAGGAATTTGAATTCCTCCTTTTCTTGTGACATTGCTTATAGGTAAAGGACAAGTAGTGGTTGAGGTGAGGTGTTTCCCAAAGATTTGAACTATGCTTTTCACAAGGTCAAGTCCATCTTCACTTTCAAGCATGTGATGAATGTTATCTATAGTAGGGATGGCAATAGTTGAAATTTTAATAGCATTTTGTTTCCACAATCCATAATAGTATAGTCTTTAAGATTTCTGGATAAACTGTGTGCATCTTTTTACATCAACATTTTGGATCATACTCCATGATCCATCATCAGGATGAAAAGCAGAAAGAGAGAAGTGAAAGATGAGATAGCAGAATTGGATATAAAAGGAGAGGGGTTAAGAGGGTTGGGAAGCGCAAGACCCAAAAAATGTGCCAATATGTAGTATAGTATAACATAAAACACCAACAGTTATCAACCACAATATAAAAGTTATCCATAATAGAAAGGATGATTATAAGTTATTATAAAGGAGAAAGTATATTATACAAAGAAAGAAAGAAATAAATTGGAAATGAGTTGAATTATAAAATGAAATAATAGAAGGGAAAGGGCAAGCTTAGACACCAAAAAATGAGGGTACAAGAGAAAAGAAAAACAAAAGGAACAACAAATTATAAATCAAAAAATAAAGAAAGGAAAATATGCCAATAAATTCAAAGAGGTTAAAAAATAAATGATAATTATTAGGGAGATATTAAAATTAAAAAAGAAATACCATGGAAAGAAGGTCCACAAAGTAGAAAATCGAATTAAAGAAAACATAACCTTAACAAGAGCAAAGAAGAAAATTCAAGAAATGAAACAGATTAATTATAAAAACCAATAAAAATAACAACAGATGAAAAAAAATATAAGTCGAACCAAAAGAAGGAAAATAATAAATAAAATAATTAAAAGAGAAATGGATAATCATAAGAAAAAAGAAGAATAAAAGAGACAAAATAATAATAAAGACTGAGATTAATGAAAAGGTGAAATAAATCAAATAAGAGAAAGCCTAAAACAAAAGAAGGAAAATAATATATTAAATATTAGGAATAATAGAAGAAGAAATTAATAAGTGCAAAAATTGGAAATAAATGAAAGGATAAGATTAAATGCACTGAGATAAAAATGAAAATGAAGGTTAAAAAGAGAACAAAATAAAGACCACAAATTAAAGAAAATAACCAAAAACAAAATAAAAATTAAAAATAGAAAGACCTAAGAAATAAAATGATAAACCTAAGAGTGATTATAGATAAGTCCTAAAAAGTTAACAACACAAAGGAAAAAGTAAAATTCTCATGAAGTGAAAATTATAATAAGTGAATTAACAAAAATATGAGGGTCATTTATTTCCAATTCTTTACTTCCCCTTAATGCTTGTTTTAATCAATTGATTTGTGATCAATTGATTTATTTAATATGATGCTTTGTCTTAGAGGAGTGTTCGGCTAAAGCTGGGGTCCTCAAAACCTTAATTTCTAGAGCTGTCATAATTTGTGATGATGACCACCTAGACCATGAATTGGCCCACCTTACCCATGTTTTTTCATTAAATGGTTACAAAAGGAAGCAAATCAATAGGGCAATCAACCAAGCCAAAGCTAGGCGCACCCTCAAGCCTAACCCCTTTTACAACCCCTCTCTTCCTCTAGCCACCCTCCCCTATGTTGAGGGTGTCTCCAACAAAATTGCTAAGATCCTCCTCAAAAAGGGTATCAATTCCACCTTCAAGCCCATCTTCACAATAAGAAATCGCATTCCTTCTCCTAAAGACCCCCAAGATCATTTCCTCAAATCTGGAGTCTACAAAGTGATGTGTTCATACGACATCCCGTACATCGGAGAAACAGGTCGTTCCTTCAACACAAGAATCAAAGAGCATTGTGGTGACATAAGGCATGAACGCATCTTGAAATCGGATTTAGCTGAACACTCCTCTAAGACAAAGCATCATATTTCCTTAGAAGACACCAAAATCATTTTCAAGGAAGACAACTTCTTTAAGAGGAAACTTAAAGAAGCCATTGAAATCAATAATCATCCCTGCAATCTTAACCAAGATGGGGGATGGACTCTAAGTTTCTCTTGGAAACCTCTATTAAACAGTCTCAATGTTCACTCTTCTAGTCAGTCTTGATCCCCCTCCTCTTCTTCCTCATTTCCCTTCCCCGCCCTTCACCTCCAACCTCCCCACCACACTCCTCCTTTGTTCTCCCCTCCCCCTCCCTTGCTTGTTTTTATCCCTAGTATTATTAGTTTTATTATTATTATTATTATTATTATTATTATTATTATTAGCTCTTTCTTTCTTTGGTTTTCTTCTTTACTTCCCCTTAATGCTTGTTTTAATCTTTTGATTTGTGATCCTTTCTTGCTTTAGGTATTTCTTCTTTTGATTTATTTTAACTTCCCCATTTAACTTCTAGATTCAATTTGGTTAATATTTATCTTTTTGTTTTTAGTTGTTCTCATTATTATTATTTTTGTTTAAAAATTATCCCCTTTTATGTTCTTTATCTTTTGTTGTCATTGTTTTCTTTTTTTGCCTTATTGTTTGTGTTGAGATTTTTACCTTGTTTGTTTTTCTCCTATTCTTCTTTCTTTTATTATTCCCCTTCTTTCTCATTATATATCAATGTTCCTATATTTAATATTTTCTATTATATGTTTATTAGGTTTTTCTTATTTATTTATTTTTCTTATTTGTTGTTTTTAATCTTTTTGTGTTTTAAACTAATTGTTGCCTTTGTGATCCTCTCTTTCCTTTCTCGTTTTCCTTTATTTCGTTATTTAATTGTTTCTCTTTTTGTTATTTCACTTAATATAATTTTCACTTCATGAGAATTTTACTTTTTCCTTTGTGTTAACTTTTTAGGACTTATCTATAATCACTCTTAGGTTTATCATTTTATTTCTTAGGTCTTTCTATTTTTAATTTTTATTTTGTTTTTGGTTATTTTCTTTAATTTGTGGTCTTTATTTTGTTCTCTTTTTAACCTTCATTTTCATTTTGTTTTTAATCTGATCCTTTCATTTATTTCCAATTTTTGCACTTATTACTTTCTTCTTCTATTATTCCTAATATTTAATATATTATTTTCCTTCTTTTGTTTTAGGCTTTCTCCTATTTGATTTATTTCACCTTTTCATTAATCTCAGTCTTTATTATTATTTTGTCTCTTTTATTCTTCTTTTTTCTTATGATTATCCATTTCTCTTTTGATTATTTTATTTATTATTTTCCTTCTTTTGGTTCGACTTATATTTTTTTTCATCTGTTGTTATTTTTATTGGTTTTTATAATTAATCTGTTTCATTTCTTGAATTTTCTTCTTTGCTCTTGTTAAGGTTATGTTTTCTTTAATTCGATTTTCTACTTTGTGGACCTTCTTTCCATGGTATTTCTTTTTTAATTTTAATATCTCCCTAATAATTATCATTTATTTTTTAACCTCTTTGAATTTATTGGCATATTTTCCTTTCTTTATTTTTTGATTTATAATTTGTTGTTCCTTTTGTTTTTCTTTTCTCTTGTACCCTCATTTTTTGGTGTTTAAGCTTGCCCTTTCCCTTCTATTATTTCATTTTATAATTCAACTCATTGCCAATTTATTTCTTTCTTTCTTTGTATAATATACTTTCTCCTTTATAATAACTTATAATCATCCTTTCTATTATGGATAACTTTTATATTGTGGTTCATAACTGTTGGTGTTTTATGTTATACTATACTACATATTGGCACATTTTTTGGGTCTTGCGCTTCTCAACCCTCTTAACCCCTCTCCTTTTATATCCAAGTCTTCTATCTCATCTTTCACTTCTCTCTTTCTGCTTTTCATCCTGATGATGGATCATGGAGTATGATCCGAAACATTGATGTAAAAAGATGCACATAGTTGAAATGTTATCATTTTGCACATGATGTTGTAGGTTTGCTAAATCTTCATGAATTTGGATTATGTTTTCTTGCGGTACACTAGCAACCATTGTTTCAACATGTGTCACACTATTTGAAGGCATGGAATTGTTAAGGGTATGGTCCATACCCAGTGTACTAGTGTCAATACTAGGAGTGAAAGAGCTATACAACACGAGATCCACAACGATTGTGCTATCGTGGGATGACATGAGTCTCGAACTTCATCTCACTATAGTATTATCAATAGGACACCAAATAATCATGCAAGGGCTTCTAAATGCAAAATGAATCCAAATGCAACATAAGATAAGAACAATGAAATGATTATAACAAAAAAATTGTAAACATAAACAAAAAAACTATAAACAACAAACAAAAACTCAGAAATAGTGCTTTAAATACTAGAAAATGCAGTGCAGAATCTGCACTTGGACTGATTCACCGAGAGGGGCGTATGAGTCCCAGTGAGGATACTTTTCAAAAAAATTAGAAATTTTCAATTGATTTTTATGCTTTTTATGTTACAATATTATCTATATCTTAAGTGCAAATGTAGATTTTGTATGATTTTCAATGATATGAGATGCAAAAATGCAAGCTATATGAACTTTAACTAATGCAAAATATTGAAACTATAGAATGCCAATTAACTAATGCAAACCCTAATGCAAGCAAGATCTAGGATGATAATGCGCTCCAAATCATAATTATAATGGTCTAAATGCTGGTTCACCAAAATGAAACAATAGAAAATGGGAGAGATGCTTTTGTATGGTTTAAAACATAGAGCACACCCACTTTCCAATTATTTCATTGAAGGATAACCCTAGAGATCTCAATGCAAAGGAGAAAGAGATCTTGCAATAGGGTTGTCCTAGGGGATGATTGTAAACTAATGAGAGGTTCACCACCAAGTAAGAACTTGGAAAGACAAATGTAATGCAAATAAAAAATGCTTAGACCTAATTCCATGCAATCTTTCACTAAATGACCTAGAAATGCAAATAAAATAAAACAAAAAGCTGCAAGATGAAATGTGTGCACCTAGAAATTTGGAGATGATTGAATGAGGCTTTGAAATGCTAGAAATTCTAAATTTAATGCTGACTAGGACTCATACGCCAAGATGGGTGAATCAGTCCCAGATCTGGGTTTCTGTGCAAAAATGAGAATCTGGTAAATGGGTATCCAAATCTGTAAAAATCTAAATTTTGACCTAAACTGGGACTCATTTTCCAAAAGTGGTGAATCACTCTAGTTAGGGTTTCTAAAACTTCAAGGCGTGAATCTACTCCTAAATGTCTTCTCGGTGCTTCCTAATTGATTTTTGGATCCAAAACATTGATTTACAACTTGTAGAAGTTCTCCAAGTATATCTAATGTAGGGTGATAGCTTTGACAACCTTAGGCACTTTGACAACTTTCTCCAAACTTGTTCCTCAATGTGTCTTCAATCTAAACCTGCAAAACACACACTAAAGAGAGGGAAAATGTTGTTTTGTTAGTGGATAGGAGTTTGCCTTGGTCAAACCCTGTTTTGGTAATCAAAGCTTGAAATGGAATGAAGAATGTTGAATGAACAAAACAAGATGTTGTAACTCACCAAACCCTAGCAATAAATAGCTACAAATATGCATGAATTGGCTCCAATAGATGTAAATATTGACTCTTGCTTGAATGAGATAGATCTTGAATGAAATGCTATCTTGAATGAATGCTAGCTTGAATCATGAAACCCTACATCACAATTGTTAATTCAAAAATAAACATGATGCATGAAATCTTTGACATGATGCTTGATGCTTGAATAATGCTCTAAAATGCTTGATAATCTACCCTTGAATGCTCTTGTGAACTCAAAATTTCTATATGCATGAATAATTGAATGGTTGGGGTGAAAATGAGTGAAAAAAACATGTATTTATACTAAATTATTGTAGAAGAGGGGGATTCGCTACTCACAAGCTCTCTTCATTCAGAGAGCCTCATAGGGTGAACTACCCTAACTACCTCAAGGAACAACGCGGAAGTTTTAGAATCAGAAAGAGTAGGTCACAAAGATTCTCTAGACAAATTGACAAGCTCTCGGCCAAAGGATGACAACGCAGGAAGTAGACAACAACATGGCGCGTTGGCATCTCGTACGGACCAGAAAGTTAGAATATCAAAGAGAATACCTAAATGACTACTACTTTGATTATTGGAAAATTACATAATGTAATAAAGTAATAGAAACTGATAGAAATGAAATGTAGCAAGATAAATGATAAAGACAAAGAGGAGAAAGAAAGTGCTCACAACCATGCAAGTGATGAAGCCTCCAACAAGATGAACACCTTTAAAACCTACATACATAGTATTTGGAGAGAATGTTGGGGCTATATAGGGGTTTGGCTCATTCAAACCCCTATTTTGGTGTTCCCACCTCCATGGACAACCAAATAGATAGAGAAAGAGAGAGATGAACAAAGCGTGTGGTGAAAGAAAAACTCGCTTAGGAGTAGAACCCACACCACCAAGTAAGAGTGATAAAAGAAATCCTTGCTCAAGGAGGAGAACTTGTATCACAATATGCAAATGTAATAGGTAGAGGATGTGAAGAATCCCAAGATTCTCACAAGCATAAGACAAGGGTGATGGAAATGAGAACCAAGAGAGCTACAAAGAGTGTGGCTAAGAAAGCTTGAGAGTGTTGCAAAGGGAGGTACCAAGAGAGCTTGAAGCTGTTGTGAGAAATAAGGGAGTTGTGCAAGAAAGAGCAAGATGGTAGAAGAAGTGAAGCTAGAAGTTGGAAAAATGGAGCTAGAAGTTGGAAGAATGGAGCTAGAAAAAGTTAGAGAAAGTTAGAAGATCAAAGGGATTGAAAAGACTACTTTTGAGGAGAGAAGAGAAGCTGAACTCCAGCTGTTACAAGGCGTTCTTGGTTGTTACCACTGAAAAAAGGTGAAGAGAAGTGGAAAACATGCTCGGAGACAACTGCTTAAGTGTTGAAATGTCATAGGATGCTAGCACAACACACAGACATCCGTGCATGCGTGAGTGTCGGGACATGTCACGCTACAAAAAAACATGAACAAGAAAAGCACAAAGTTCAATGAAAAGCTAACACGCAAGGGTGGTTGCTGAAAAGGGGTGTTGGAGCATTCTGAGAGGGAGAAAGGCTACTACAAGGGTTAAAATGAGCCTACTCAAGATGCTAAGGGAGTGGACACTGAATCAGATGTAAGAATGTATGTGGAATTGCGAGGGGTGCAATTTTGCGCTTATACATTTTTCCCCCACTTTAGTGGGCATATGATTCTACACTAATATGCACACTAAAGGAAATATACTAAACATAAATAACATCATATGCTAAAAGGATACTATAAAGGAAGCAGATAACTCTTCGAACCAGGAAAGCATGCTCCCAGGTTGGAGACTTGCAAAACCAATGTGTTAGAAAAAAAAAACCTACACTAGACAGCAACGTTATAACATAAAAAGCTAAAGGATTCAAGTCAGCAAAGTAAAAGAGACCTCGATATAATAGGTTGTCTCAGTACTATGTGTCATCCCAAAAACAATAACACATAGAAGAAATCTAAAATGAAGAGAGGAAGGGCATATATGTAGGATGAAGAAGATGTAGATCTTCGATCCAGTATAGGCAATTGAGAAGAAAGAGATAAAAATGAAATGAATGCAAGAGTGATAAAAGCAATCCCCGCTTGAGGAGGATAACCCGTATCACAAAATATAGGTGATAAAAGAAATCGTTGTTCGAGGATGAAAACCCGTATCACAAAATATAGGTGATAAAAGCAATCCCCACTTGAGGAGGAAAACCTGTATCACAAAATATAGGTGATAAAAGCAATCCCCGCTCGAGGAGGAAAACCCATATCACAAAATATAGGTGATAAAAGCAATCCCCACTCGAGGAGGAAAACTCGTATCACAAAACAAGGATGTAAAGGAGCTCTACAGGTTCTTGGTCCTATAGAGCAAGACAAATTAGAGAATCCTGTGACTACTACAAGCTGCGTTACAAGACAGTCACAGAAAAGATAGGTCTAGTTAGGCTTCTCCCAAGCTAGACATGACTATATGAAATAGGTCTAGTCAGGCTTCCCCCAAGCTAGTTCTCTAGGAGACCTTTCCAATGGTGCAAATGGTTTTGAATTCTGAGCATCGAGTCAAAAGTTATGACCCCAACAAGTAGGGGTAAATAAATTCATAATTTTTCAAAAGATTTTCTCTTCACGTCAGGTTCACCAAAATGTAGAAGAGGGGAATGTGCTACTCGCAAGCTCTCTTCATTCAGAGAGCCTCATGGGGTGAACTACCCTAAACTACCTCAAGGAACAACATGAAATTTTTAGAATCAAAAAGAGTAGGTCACAAAGATTCTCTAGACAAACTGACAAGCTCTCGGCCAAAGGACAACAGTGCAGCATGCTAGCATCTTAGAGGCGCACTGGCATCTCGTATGGACTAGAAAGTGAGAATATCACAGAGAATAGCTAAACGACTACTTCTACTCCGATTATTGAGAAATTACAGAATGTAATAAAGTAATAGAAAGTTATAGAAATAAAATGAAGCAAGATAAATGGTAAAGATGAAGAGGAGAAAGAAAGTGTTCACAACCACCCAAGTGATGAAGCCTCTAGCAAGATGAATGTCTTCAAAACCTGCATGCATAGTATCAGAGAGAATGTTGGGGCTGTATAGGGGTTTGCTTCAGTCAAACCCCCGTTTTGGTGTTCCCACCTCCACAAACAACTAGATAGATAGAGAAAGAGAGATGAAAAAAGCGTGTGGTGAAAGAAAAACTCACTTAGGAGTATAACCAGCACCACCAAGTAAGAGTGATAAAAGCAATCTCCGCTCAAGGAGGAGAACCCGTATCACAATATACAAATGCAATAGGTAGAGGATGTGAATAATCCCAAGATTCTCACAAGCATAAGACAAGGGTGATGGACATGAGAGCCAAGAGGGCTACAAAGAGTGTGGCTAAGAAAGCTTGAGAGTGTTGCAAAGGGAGGTGCCAAGAGAGCTTGAAGCTACTGTGACAAATAAGGGAGTTGTGTAAGCAAGAGCAAGATGGTAGAAGAAGTGAAACTAGAAGTTGGAAGAATGGAGTTATAAGAAGTTAGAGAAAGTTAGAAGATCAAAGGGATTGAAAAGACTACTTTTAAGGAGAGAAGAGAAGCTTCTCCAGCCGTTACAAGGCATTCCCGACTGTTACCATAGAAAAAAGGTGAAGACAAGTGGCAAACATGCTCAGAGATAGCTATTTGAGCATTGAAATGTCACAAGATGCTAGCGCGGTGCGCGGATAGCCACGTGACGCGCTAGTGTCTGGACATGTCACGCTACAAAACAACACGAATGGGAAAAGCACAAAGTTCAATGAAAAGCTAACACACAAGGGTGGCTATTGAAAAGGGGTGCTGGAGCATCCTGAGAGGGAGAAAGGCTGATGCAAGGGTTAAAATGAGCCTACTCAAGAACTAAGGGAGTGGACACTGAAGCGGATGCAAGAATGTATGCAGAATTGTGAGGGGTACAATTTTACACTTCTACAATTATGCAAGAATTCTTGAAATTACAACACTAAAAGCTGATATCAGATCTAGGAGGATAAAATACCACCAAAAATTTGAATTAATTTTGATTTTGGGCCACATGGGACTCATTCGCCCAAGGTGGCGAATGAGTCCCATTAGGCATAATTTATGGGACCATTTTTAAAAATGCTTAGAAAGGTGTGAAACTAGGTTTAGGACCTAAAAAATGAGGTGGGACTCATTCGTTCAAGGTGGTGAATCAGTCCTAGATCACCAAATCTGGGCCATACAACCTAAAAACACCTTAATTATGATTGGATGTTGATTTGTGTTGGGATTATCCTTTGAAAGATACATTCAATGAGGCTTGTGGATGTAAAATAAGGTCAATTAAAGCATAAAGAAGCCTAATTATTAATGGCAACCCTAGAAAAGTGTGAAAGTGTGTTACAACACTTTACAACACTTTAAATAAGGCATGATTAAGGTTAAAAGGAAATTTATTAGGTTCAGTTAATTAATAAAACCTCATAAAAGTGTGAAAGCATGTTAAACACTTCACAACACTTTAGAAAGGTACCATTTAAGTTTATTAGTTCACTAGGGCCCAAGACCTAACGTGAATGTGTCAAACACATTACAACACTAAATCAAGACAACATTAAACTCGGTTTTACAAGGAGGGCCCAAATAAGAAAGGAAATGTAAAAGGAATACTTTTTCCATTGCCATAGCTGCATTATGGTAGAAAGGATTACAAAGAAAATAGGTAATGAATGGAGATTCTAGGATAACGAGGTGGAACTAGATTGTGACAAGATTGAAGAATAAATTCATTCCTAGAGATTATGAAATGGAGTTATTCAAGAAGATGCAAAATTTGAAGCAAAAAAATATGAGTGTAAAAGATTACATTGAGTAGTTTTACAAGCTTGCCATTCAATCTTAAAGGCATGGAATTGATAGGGAAAAGGTAGCCAGATATGTGAATGGCTTACATTTTAACATTTAGGATGAAACATGAGTATGCTGAAAATTGCTTCGATGGAGGAAGCATATACCAATATGCATTAAAGGCTAAGGAGAAATTAATAAGGAAATTAAAAAGTTCCAAAAGTTGAGGAAGATTTGCAATTGAAAAGGGACAAGTGGGTAGCAGTAAGGGAAAGTAGATTGAAGAAGAATTCAAGAGAAAATGGAGTAAAGAGGAAGGCTAGAACATAAAAGGAGATATCAACAAGAGTATGTGGTAGCAACAACAGAGGGTTTCCAGGTAAATGTTACCAATTTGGAGAAGTTGGTCATCATATTTACGAGTGTCCTCAGATACAGGAAGGCAACAAAAAGAGTATAGTAAGAAACTACTTGGCACAAGAGGATGAGGAAAGTGATGCACCCCTAAAAGGTGAAGACCCAGAAGAAGGTCAATCTCTCATGATGAGGAAAGTGTTGGTGGACCCAAAGTTGGTTGAGGAGGAACAATCCCAAAGGAGTCTCTTTCAAAATGTGTGCAAGACCGGAGGTAAGTGTTGCAAAGTTATAGTAGATAGTGGTAGTACGAATAATCTAGTTTCAAAGGAGATGGTAGAAAATCTAGGTTTGAAAAGGTGTAAGCATCCTTATCCATACAATTTTTTTTGGTTACAAAAGGAACATGAAATGATAGTGAGTGAGCAATGTTTAGTTAATTTTCAGATTGGCTCTTATAGAGATGAGGTGTTATGTGATGTGATGCCTATGAATACTTGTCATGTGTTGTTAGGTAGGCCATGAAAATTTAACAAGGAGGTCATCTATGATGGAATAAAGAACATTTATACCATCAAGAAAGATGGAAAAAAGTATATGTTGATGAAACATCAAAAATTGTAACTCTATGTTTTAGGACATAGAACAACAAGTTTTCTCCAAGTTTCACTCAAGGAAACCCTAGGGATCTCAATCCAAGGATGGGATGAGGGAAGGAGATCCACAATAGGGTGTCCTAGGGTATGATTAAAGACTAAAGAGGGGTTCACCACCAAGCTAGGGCTTGAAAAGACAAGAAATGCAAGAGATAAGCAAAACCTAACTATAAGATCTTGATTATGAAACTAAAATACATAAAAAAATACTGAGAAAATACAAAGGTGTACCTAAAAATTGAAGAGGCTTGAATAAGGGTCTAAAATATTGGAAATGATGACTTTTGAAGCACACTGGGACTCATATGCAAATAGGGGCAATTTAACTTCCTAGTTTAGGGTTTAGGGTAGAAACCAAAATTTGGAACTGTTGAATCAGGATCTACATAAAATGTCTAAAAAAATGTATACTGGGACTGATACGCCACAAGTGGCAATTTAGTCCCAGTATCAAGGTTGCTCTGAAACTCTGATATCCTCTAATGAATTCTTGTAGCTTCCCTCCTACCAAATCTCTAGTTCTGAAACACTAAATTTTGCTCTGTAAGTGACATTCTGTGATCTTGCAAGTAAGGTGACAACTTTTCTCCAATCTTTCTCTTCAATGAATCTCCAACATAAATCTGCAAATCACACATCAAAGAGAGGGAAAAATGTTTCTTTTTAGTGGATAGGGGTTTTCTTTTGTTAAAACCCATTTTGGTAATCAAACCTCGAAATGAAACCAAATAGAATGGAAGAATGATGAATGAACAAATATGCAATGTTGCAACTCACCAAACCTTTGAACAAAAGGTTGCAATCTTGCAAGTATTGGCTAGAATGAATGTGGATCTTGGCTCTTTCTTGAATGATATGGATCTTGATTTGAATGCTTGTTTGAATCATAAAACCTTACATCACAAATGTTATCTCAAAAACAAACATGATGCATGATGACTTTGACATGATGCTTGATTCTTGAATAATGCTCCAAAATGTTTGATAATCACTCTTGAATGCTTTATAATGCTCATAAGATCACTTAAATTGCTAGGAGAAAATATGTGAAATAACCTTGTATTTATATTTGTTTATGCCAAATTTTCCAAAATTACAACACTACAAGCCGACATCAAATCTAGGAGAATAAAATCCCACCAAGAATTTGAATTCAAATTAGGTCTAAGCTAAGTGGGACTCATACACCAATTGGGGCATATGAGTCCCATTAGGCTAAGTTTGGGACACATTTTTCAAGAAAGGTTTAGTTTTATGTTAAATTTTGATCTAGGCCCCGAAACCTAGGAGGAACCCATATGCCCAAGGTGGCATATGAGTTCCAAATCACTAAATCTATGCCACACAATCCAAAATCATTAAATTTTAATTGGTTATTTGATGTATGTCAGGATTATTCTCAGAAAGATGCATTAATTAAAGCTTGTGGATGAAAAATAGGACCAAATAAGACAAAAAATCCTAGTTTTAGCAAGGAGGGCCCAAACAAGTGTGAAAATGTAAAGGATGACATTTTTCTACACTACAGTTGAGTTCTTTAAAAGAGAAGAAGTAGATGAAATAATCCAGCTCTATTGTTTGTTGTAGTGTGGAAAAGCAGTTAATAGAAGAAGAGGAACATAGTGAGTACAATTATTTGAAACCTTTCAAAGGGTAGATTTAAAGAGGAAAGTGCGGATTGGCTTCTAATTATTGCAGCAATGCAATAAAGGAACAAAGAATTACAGTCCAAAAGAATGTGGTATTCATAGATGTGGACTTTCCGTATGAAGTTGTTCAAAGAAATAGGATAACATCAATGAAGGTGACTCGAGTGTTGAAATTGGGTAGAAGAGTAGAAGAGGGAAGGCTCCCATAGACAAAGAACAACTATGGATCAAAAATAAACAAGAGATTATCGTCCCATGCACCTTCCAATGTACTTGAGTTTACCAACTAATGGAGCATTTCACTTACCAGACATGTCTGGTGTAGGAGCACACGGGCGGACAAGCAATCAACACCAACCAAAAACATTGTTGGTTTATTTTTCCCACAATTTTGGTAGTGTTTTTTGTCATCTCTCTTTGCACAATTTGATCTTGGTGGTTGTTGATGAAGATTAATTGATATTTTGACATTGATTGTTAAATGTCACAGAATTATTTTAACCTCAAATAACCTCGATTGCAACTTCTATAGTCAAATGCAAGCAAAGGAAAGGAGTAGAATCTTCCTTGAAACATTTTAAAATATTTTATATTCACTCCTCTCACACAACAAACAAGCAAATCTATTAACGTGTTGAAGTATTCAATTGCATTGAAAAAGGTCGATAAGAGAAGTGGGAATATGAAGGAGTTTTATCATTATCTTGATTGCTTTTGAAGAGGTAATAGAAATAGTGTTTGGGAGGGAGTCACATGGATCTTGAAAGGTAAAAAATTGATTGCCAATGGAAGATACATAACCCAAAATAGTGAAGTCACCATCAAAAGGGGGATAATTCTGAGTTGTTGATGGTTGAGATTGTGTTTGCAAAAGCAGAGTGAGATAGCACCTAAGTTTTCTGTATATAGATTGTTTCTAAGAATATAATTTGTATTGGTTCAAAATGAATTCAAATTGAATATACATTAATATCTTTGAACAATCTCCCTTAGTAAATTCGAACAGAGTGAATTGAATGAATTCTAAATTTGTTTCGTTGATTAAATTTGTTAATGCAATTTATCTCTTGACAAAACAAAGTTGTCAATTGAATTATATACCGGAGATTTGTGTTACAACATCAAACTATAAATAGTTAAAGAAATTGTTATGTTGCATTCTATACTCTGAGCAAAGAAATTTTAAAATTGGGGCAAAGGGATTGCTAGTGCAGTTTTGTGTTTTTGTTATGTGAATTTGCAGAGGGAGTACCTCTTGCATCAGGGAAAAATTTGCACTTAATTTATTGGCAAGTTATGTTTTGAGAGATATCTACATAGTATTTTTTTATAGTAAATTAGCTATAAGAGTTCAAAGAGAGAGTTTTTAGGATTATGTATATAAGTGAAGGAAGGAGGATAATTTATGTTTGGATATGAGTTTTATTTTTTATTTAAAAAATAGTTAAATCCTCTACAAATTTATTTAGGTTTTATTCAATTAAATGATTAAAATAAATGCAAATTTATTTTTAATACTTATCTAGAAACAAATGAATTTTGTTAATTAGTTATTAATAAGTTGGTTTTGAACTAATTAAAATATAATTCGTTTATTCTTCTTATGCTTACTTTACAACTCTTTATATGAGAAAAATTATCTTGGTTAACTAAGGTGATATCTCTTCTATAGGCTATTGGGCATCTAACAAATTCACCGCTTGAAAATTCACTCCCAAAAATTCACCTAAGTAAAATTCACCACTAGCAATTCACTGCCACCGAAAATTAATCTCAAACTTTTAATGCCATGAAGTTTCCATCGTGGTGAATTGTTGGTGGTGAATTTTCTAAATTTTTCATGGCTGTGAATAAATGCATTCAAAAAAAAAAAATTATAGGGTCTGTATTCAATATACTTAGATTCATCCACTTAAAATATTGAGTCCAAAATTGAATGATGATGTATCTACATTTCTTGCATGTCAATTCCCATCAATTGAAGATTGAGACATATTAGGTCACATTGTAGAAAGGAACATATTAGGTCATTATTTTTTAGTGTCTACACCAACCAATTCTTATAATAGTTCAAAACATACATTTATTATTTTTACATATTAAATTTAGTGGAAAAATATAAAAAAATTACATAAAACATAAAATATGAACACCCAAAAAATATATAATACCATATACACCATAAAAAATAAAAAATAAATCATATTAAAGATTTTTTGATAACTAATTTAATTTTAATATAAGAACTAATTATTTTAAACTTTATCTTCAGTTTCATAATCCTTTATAAATAATTGTGAACAATTAATAAAAAATTTAAAATACCAATGGTCCCGGGAAAGGAATACAATTTTACAACTTGAATTCTCTCATCACTAAAATATTCTGTGTAAGCTTGCGTGCATCTGTCTTTGAGTTTTTGGCTCTTGCTTTTGTACTCCACCTCTGCTTTTACTGTATTTAATTTGTTTGCATGCTTATTAAATATTACAAATTTCCTGATCAAATAATATGCCCCTGTTTAACTTCTTGCATTTGCGTCTTCTTAGATTAAAATTGATCATTTGTTTTAATATCTTTCAATTTGTCAATTATTTTATATTGAATTTTGTTAAAAATTATTGATTTTTTAGGAAATAATTAGATTGTAAGGAATTATTCTCATGTTGTAAACAACTGTTTGTGGGTTAGATGCAGTTGTAAACAACTGTTGAGTCGTTGTCAAACAAATTTAAACTAATCAACTGTCATTTAATGATAAAAATAAATTTTAACTAATCATTTAATGATAAAACACTCGAAATATCAGGTGAATGCCTCCAAAATCTCAACTGAAAGGTGACTTTCTATTTCCATTTACCCAACGTATATTTTAAGCAAGTACCAACTCGTAGAATCTTTATCAGATTGAGATTCCATTGAATCTCTCGACCCTTATTCTAAATTTTCCTCGTAGAATCTTTATCAGATTGAGATTCCATTTAATCTCTCGACCCTTCTTCTAAAATTCCCTGCGTTGATCTATAAGTAACCAAAATGAAAACATAAGATTAGAGTTTTTTACAAAGTAATACTTTTGTAGAGATAATCTATGTGATAGCATTGAATCGACCTGCTGAACTGGTTCGCCGCTGCAATGGAGAGTGGACTGGAACTAACGAAAAAAGGTTTTTAGATAGTTTTTTTATCAACATTCCATATCAGACCCGTCATCATAATGATAGCCAAAAGATTGAAACATATGATTTTGTTGCAGGCAATGAAGAAAGCTCAAAATATGATGAAAATAAGGAAGTGGACGACCAGTCTCCAATTGAAGAAGTGGCACTGACAGTGCCTGCAACTGATGATCCAGAGCTACCTGTGTTAACTTTTCGAGTGTGGGTGATGGGAATTTTAGCGTGCGGGCTCATGTCATTTTTCAATCAATTTTTTGCCTACAGAGAGAATCCCATCACCATTACAGCCGTGTCTGCTCAGATTGTAGTTCTACCAGTGGGTCGTTTCATGGCGGCCACATTACCCACCAAAAGAATTCGTTTTCCTGGAACAGATTGGCATTTTTCGCTCAATCCAGGGCCCTTTAATATTAAAGAGCATGTTCTTATTACCATATTTGCAAGCGTGGGAACCAGTGGAGTTTATGCAGTCCACATTCTCACCAGTATTAAGGCCTTCTATGCAAGGAAAATAAATCCTGTAGCAGCATGGCTATTGGCATTAACTACACAGGTATAAGGTCTATATCAGAAATTAGATTGTGGATTAAATTGAGAAATACTAAGTTTATAATATTTGGGGAGATAATCTTTATCTGATCATGACCATGACCAGATGCTGGGCTTTGGATGGGCCGGGATATTCAGAAAGTTACTGGTGGAGTCTTCGTACATGTGGTGGCCTTCAACGCTTGTCCAAGTTTCAATCTTTAGGTCGGTTAAAATCTCTTGCCCATTTTTAAATAGTAAATGGTAATTATTTATTATTTTGCATATAAAATAGTAATCATATTAAATTATTTAATATATATCAACTGGATATATTCTTATATAATTGATCTTTCAGCGATCATGCTTGTGCTTGTTACATTGAGTGCTTATCTGATGCAAGAAATTTTGGAGGTCATAACTTTTGACTTGAGAATTCAATTGAGCTCTTACATGTAATTAGATTAGTAACTTGATATTTTTTAACAAAATCACTTTTTTGTAATTTTTTATATTCTGTATAGCCTATGAAAGTTATCAATTATTTTAAACTAATTAAAATGACACTAATTGTCATCTTACTAGTCTAATTACATGCAAGAGTTTGAAATTAAATAAAAAAATGAAAAACATCATTAAGAGTTCAAATGAACTCCCAAATAAAAAATTATGACCTCTCAAATTCCTCCCTCACTAAATGGATGTTTCAACTTCACCATTTTCATAGATAATCTTTAATTTTTGCATGGTGCACCTTAGTATGAAATTTTCGAAGGTTTAGTATATTGCTTGGGGCATTACATGTTTTGTAACTGATGAATACCAATCCATCTTCCTCTGTATTGGCAATGGTGGTGCAGGGCGTTTCATGAAGAAGGTAGGAGGCCAAAGCGAGGGATCACAAGGTTTCAGTTCTTCATCATAGTGTTAACATGCAGTTTTGCATATTACATAGTACCCAGTTTCTTTTTCCCTTCGATATCTGCCATGTCCATAGCCTGTTGGATATGGAAAGATTCAGTGACAGCACAACAAATAGGGTCAGGATTGTATGGCCTGGGGATCGGATCCTTCGCATTTGACTGGGCAACAGTTGCAGGATTTTTAGGCAGTCCACTAGCTACACCATGGTTTGCCATAGCCAACACTATGGTTGGTTACATTGTCATAGTCTACATTATCCTCCCAATCACATACTGGTCAAATGTTTATAACGCCAAAAAATTCCCCTTTATTTCTTCCCATGTTTTCACAAACGATGGCCAACAATACAACATCACCAGGGTGTTGAAGAGCGATTTCACATTCGACAAGGATGCCTATAATCAATACAGCAATCTCAACATGAGCACATTCTATGTTATCCAATATGGTTTAAGCTTTGCAACTCTCACTGCAACCGTCTCCCATGTCGTTCTCTTTTATGGAAAGTAAGCATAGCAATTTGACATTTTTGTTTTTAGTGTACGATATTTTTAAATTCAATTGTGTAAGATTTGTTTTGCATCAATGTTTTAGATCACACTTCTTGATCTATGATCAGAATAATAGAGAGTTGGATCATGAATCATAGATCATAGAGTTTGGTTTGAAACATTGATACAAAGAAAATCTTATATAGTTAAATCTAGAAATGACATGTGCTAATTATTATAGACACTTAACTTCTTTTGTAAATTTTTGGTTTAAACAACACACTCTGACTTGTTTAGGTGGCTCAATTGAAATCACACTAATAAACGACCCCTGCTGAAGAAGCTAATCTGATTTCAAATTTACCATCTAAAAAAATTAAAACTTAAGAATATAGTATTTAAACTCATTTTCTTATAAAACATTTACTATCAATGAAATTTATTTTTTGGTATTCCATTCCAATCAATAGGAACTAATTGATTAGTTGTATTTTGAAATTTTTTGAGATTGGTGTGAAAAAAATCCCTGCAGGAGCATTTGGCAGCAGTCTAAAGCAGCAATCATAGATCAAAAAATTGATGTGCACACCAGGTTAATGAAGACAAATTACAAGCGTGTTCCACAGTACTGGTTTTTCATCTTGTTAGCATTGACCATGGCATTAGCACTAGGAGCTTGTGAGGGTTACAACAATGATCTGCAATTAAGATATTGGGCATTGTTTCTTGCTTGCGGGATTTCTTTTGTATTCACCCTACCTGTTGGAATCATTCAAGCTACTACCAATCAGGTATCAGTATGAAATTTCATTTTAGTTTCAAATTGGTAGATTTAAACAACATATTTTAATTTAAACGTCAATTTTGCATTTAAATTTATACTAATATGAGGCACATATGCAAGTTGGATCTATTTAAATAATTAAGTTTATAATGGTTATTTTGAAGTTAAATAGTCTATTATTTTGAAATTTTAATAAATAATATTTTAACTAATTATACTTTAGAAATTAAAAAAAATTAAGAATAGATAATTGTCTAAATATGATCATACAATTTACTATGTTGTCTTATATTATAAAATCTTTGGTTTAGTAATTTTCTTTATCAAAAACTCTAATTTGATCTTGAACTATTAGATTAGGAAAAAACCATAAAGTTGATTAATTTCTAGAGTTCTTTTTCAATTTTTAAATTCAATTTTTTTCTTTGTTTTACTAATTCTCTTATTTCTTAAAATTTCATATTTTAGTTTCTAATAATTTCTGCTCAATGAACATTTTTTTGGTTTGAATAATGCACATAGCAACCAGGATTGAATGTGATAACGGAATACATCATTGGGTATATATACCCAGGAAGACCAGTGGCCAATGTGGCATTCAAGACATATGGGTACATCAGTATGGCTCAAGCTCTTTCATTTCTCCAGGACTTTAAGGTGGGACATTACATGAAAATTCCTCCACGATCTATGTTTATAGTTCAGGTTGGTGTCCTATTCCTCTTTTATTTGTATAACCTTTTCAAAATAATAAATATTAAAATAATAATAATAAGATATGTTTTGTAAAAAAATTTAAGAAAGAATATATATTTTTATTTAGTAGGATTTGTGAATGAAATTTAAAAAATAAGCAAAGAACAATTTTTTAAAGGTTCTTTATGTAGAATTCTTGTTTTTGTCTAAAAAAATTGAAATTAATCAGTTAATAAATATAAAAATGAATATAAAAAATATAATATTTTAATTTCTCTTAATTTAAGTTTATTATGTTTGTAGTTTTCTATTATAACATATTAATAAAATATTTAATATTTAAAATATTTTTATAATATTTTTTCTATGTTTCATGCATTTTGTTTTATATTAGAAAGTAAATATTTTTATTTTTATAATAAATTTTCCTTCATTCAATATACTTTTGCTAGATACATAATTTAAGTAAATAAACATATAAAGGTATAGTCTATATTAATATATATTTTTGTAGAAGTTTCATATTTGTAGTGTTATGTATTCAATAAATGGAGATGTTATAATGATTTATACATTAAAATTGTAAAATATTTAATTGACTTTACAGGTGGTGGGTACGTTAGTTGCAACCTCTGTGTACTTTGGAACAGCTTGGTGGTTATTAGACTCAATAAAAAACATTTGTCATCGAGAACTATTGCCTCAAGGTAGTCCATGGACATGTCCAGGTGATGATGTTTTCTTCAATGCTTCAATTATATGGGGAGTAGTAGGCCCTCAAAGGATTTTTGGCAATCTTGGTTTGTATAAAAAACAAAATTGGTTTTTCTTGGTGGGCATACTTGCACCTATACCTATTTGGTTGTTTTCAAAGTTCTTTCCCAAAAAAAAATGGATTCCATACATAAATATGCCAGTTATTCTAGGTGGAGTTGGCATGCCACCTCAAAGATCAATAAACTATATTTGTTGGATCACAATGGGATTTTTATTCAACTTCATAATTTTCAGAAGGAATAAACAATGGTGGAGTAAGTATAACTATATCACATCAGGGGCATTGGATGCAGGAGTGGCATTTATGGCTTTTCTTTGTTATTTTGCATTACAAGCAACACAAAATATAGAAAGTATGCAATGGTGGGGTGGAATAGCTGATGATCATTGTGCTCTTGTAACCTGCCCAACTGCCCCTGATGTTCAAGTGAAAGATTGTCCACCTTTCCATTAAACCAATACTACTACCTCACTTTTTAATGCAAGTTGTACTTTCAAAATTTTATTCTATACTTGAGTGGCTTCACACTTCTTTTCTCTAAAGTATTTCAATTGTAGTTTTTGCTATTTGTATAGCTTTTCAATTAATGTTGGCTTGATTATATTTTTGTTATGTGTATCTACCAATGATAGTTTTAGATTTAAATATACATTATGAAAGTTAAATTGATTAAAATAATATTTAATATTTTT
>VDFB02289534.1:0-50227 GCA_007258455.2 Sequoia sempervirens
TATGACTTTTAAGAAAATTATTTAAGATTTGATTAGTTTGTTTGTAGAAGATAAAATATGAATTAATTTAAATTTTTTTCTTAAAGAGGAAAAAAAGTTTGAAAATTGTGCACTTAATTTATTGGCAAGTTATATTTCGAGAATACAATTTATTCTCTATATGGTTAGATATAGTATTTTTTTTTAAATATTAGACTAGTTATAAGAGTTCAAAGAGTTTAGAGATTTATGTATATAAGTGAAAGGAGGATCATTTATGTTTGGATATGATTTTTATTTTTTATTTAAAAAAATAGTTAAATCCTTTACAAATATTTGGATTTTATTTCATTAGATGGTTAAAAAAATCTAATTTTATTTTTAATTGACATTTCATTAGTTTGTTAGTAGAAGTTTTCAAGATATTTTTATAATTTGATGGAAAAAATATTGAACAAAGTTTATGATTAGATATAGATTTTTGGTGTTTAGAGAAAAGCAAATTGATTTATATATAGGTATATAATTTATTTTTATTCTATTAATGATAGGAGTTTAGCTATAATAAAATGAAGGTTTGAAGCTTAAATTCTTATATGGATTATATGAATAATGATTACAATAAATATTTTGGATTCAAGGCTGTGGACAAAATTATATTCTTAATATAAATTTTCATTTCTTTTTTTTTAATAGAAATATGTGATTTTCAAATATTTATTTTCTTATAACTTTTTAGTACTTGTTGTCAATAATATTGCAATGAGATTTTTGTTTTGTTTAATTAGTTACTAATAAGTTGGTTTTGAACCAATTCAAAAACAAAGAAAAATAATCTTTTGCAAATAAAACTTAATCTCCCTATAGTGAACATGTAAAAAAATTTTTTTTTAGGAAAAATAAAGGTGAACTGTTATTATGCCTTTTTTCAAGGAATGGATTTCTTCCATATCAATTATCTTATATAAATGAAGCTACAAATAGGTCAATTATAGATAAATTAAATAATGATAGTAATAATAAATGCTTTAGTAAAAATACTAGTTGATAAGGTTTGATAAAAAAAAATTAAATTAAATTTATATATATCATTATTATGAACCTAATTTATTGCATGGTTTTTTATTCCATTAAGCTAGAATATAGGCATGCAACTGTTTTGTCCCATTGAACTAAAATTAATAACTATTAATATTAATGTGTCATATAATAATTATGTCAAATTTGTATTAATATATTAACAATTAGAAAATATATCTAAATTATATCTTATAAGTATTGTACATTTTTAATTTATTATTATTATTGTTGGCCCATAGGCTACATATAGTGTGAGATTTGAGCCTAAAACAAGTCTCACACCTACAAACCATGTTTGAGTCATCAAAAAACAAGTTTCAATTATCATTTAATGGTAAACCATCTTCCATTTAATGGTAAAAGCCTCCAAAATATTACTTATCACATAAAAGCAACATAAATATTGATATGTGTAACAAACTTCCATAAAAAACCTTTTGAACACACTCTGCACTTTTCAAATTTCTAGCCTATCATTCAATCATGGCATTGTTGGGTTGGGGGACCCAACTGGTGTCCCCTTCCAAAGCCTTGTCCTCTATGTCAGTCGATGACATTCTTGATAGGGAGACTAGCTCCTCAAGGGATTAAAGTCAAAAAGGATTTTTTTGTTTGTGCTCTAGCTCAAGACATGGAAAAGGAGCATGTGTCTTCGTTTCCTCTTTTAGTTCCCTTGGTTTCGAAGGATATTTCAACTTCTTATGTGGATAAAGTGGTTAGCGAGAGTTGTAATGCCCCGTCTTATAACCTAAGGAATGTTGCAATTGTCTATAAAAGTGAAATAATTTTTTTTTTTTTATTTTAGAGTGTTAATATTAACTTAATTAGTTGCATACATTCATTAAGTTACGTGACGTAACACTACTTGAGATTCCATAGACGACTTTAGTATTTAGCATTGCATATATTTTATTAACATAAACTTTAAAAGTAAACATTGCACAACATTTGAATTTCATTCATGAAAGTATAAAGTACAAATATAATTCTTACATTGCATTTGAAATAATATTACATTACTCATTCATCTGATGAGGTAGATTAATAATAGTTACAATTACATTTTACAAATGTTCACCTCATAAACAATTGAGGGATGTTTCAAATACAAGATTTTCAATGATGCAATAAAGAAAGTACATATATATCCAAGTACGAGCTCTCCATCCATGAAGCTCTCGTTGCCATGATCATAAACTGGGGACCCAACGGAGTAAGGTGCACGTTCCACCCAACCATGTGGTACCCGTAGGTCCACCCCCCTTGCTAGGAGATAGTAATAAGGTTACCTAGACATAACCTATTCACCCTAGACACAAGTACATAACTGATGGTTACATTGCTTCCAGATTAAGACAATCAAATATGCTAAGTACACAAGTAAACTGTTATTTTAGGTGGAGTGTCATCACAACGTTGCAAAGGTTAACCCTGGTGTTTCTTCCTAGGTTCCAGCCCCCAACTTGGGTTACCCTGTAACCTCTTGAAACTTGACCCATTTTGCAAACTATTGTGGAATCGAATATCTTTTAAAGTAACAAGATATCGATTTGCCATTCCAGGCCTTCTCATCTTATACTCAAGACTGAACTAGCTCTAGAGTCTATAAGCGAGGCATAATAATCTTATTAAGGATTTTAATTCTAACTACTGTGTTGTTTAGTTATCACTGACTTACTAACTCTTTGTAAGTTACCCTAACACCACTTTGTGCGTTGGCCCTCACACAGAGCCACTCCCCTAAACATAACAAAGGAATTCTAAGTTTCCCTAACTAAGGTAGACAAGGTGTACAAACATACAACATATAATTCTACACTTTTCATAACGAACATCAAGTCTATGTTCATAAAATCAGGTGTCTAAACACCATACAAAAATCATGTACACAACCTTAGCCAACACAAGAATTCTACCTAACAAACACAGCCCCCACATTATACAACTTGTCTAAAAGACTTGTACATCTAAAACATTTCCTGTTTGACCAATAAAAGAGAAAATACTATTTAAGGCAAATCAGGAAAAAAAATAAACATCTATATTAGGATTTACTAAATCCACTTAAATCAGTTGAAAATAACACAAATATAAATCAACTTATTAAAAGTTCTATTCTAAAAACAATAAAGGAAATTGTTTCATTTAATCTAATTTTAATTTTCTCAAATTCACATAAAAATATATTCCAAATTTTCTCTTTCAATCTAACTATTTTAGAAATATCTAATCTTGAGTTTCTCATGCAATATAATTTAAAGAAAATATTTTGTTTTAAAAATACCAAAATTATTTTCCTAACTTAATAAATTACAAATCTTATAAATATTTATATACAAACATAAATACATATATGTTTATATATAAATATATAAATATATAAAATTATTTATATTTATACCTACAGATATATATTCATATTCATATATATATATATATATGTAAAATATATATATAACACGTCAAAATAAAAAATTGAATTTTAAATATAACACATATAATATCCATTTGTTTCTTTTAAATAAATTGAAACAAAGTATTGCCCGCAGACCCTACTATGGCCTCCCTGTGGGGAGGACGTAGCCCTTACTAGTGCTGCGCCCACCAATGTGGAGGATGGGGAGGGTTTTGGCCCTCCCCAATAACACTGTTATATATTTTTTTTAAAAATTTACATTTGCCCGTACGGCGACAACGAAAATTTCAATTTTATTTTATTTTTTTAAAATTACAATGATGACTTTCACCCAAGCGGCGATTTCTTTTTTTTTAAAATACTTCTTGTTTATATTTTCGCCTGTACGACGATTTCCAGAAATATAAACATTTTTAATAAAATTTTCACAATCTAATTTATAAAATTCTACAAAGATTTATTTGGAATAAATTTTCAACAAGGTTTCAATGGGGAAATTGTAAAATTTTAACAGGGTTTTACTGGAAAGTACACACAAGAATTTCCAATCATATTCTAATTTATTCCCTGAGGATTCAATTTCTTTTTCAACAATTGATTTCCCTCAATAATTTACTCAAACTTTTCTATAGAGAGAAAGAAGTTTTCAAGACATCTACAAATCCTTACGGAGAATATACAGTAAATAATTTTTTCTCGAGAAATACAGAGATTTTAATAAAATGAAACTTCTTTTTACACGCATTCTTTTCAGCAGCAAACAAATTATAAATCACAAGGGAAATACCTGTTTTCCTTAGCTTCAAAAATCTGTCTAGTGATGAATAGCTTTTCCTGTAGCTTCCAAAGCCTTTCCCGAACACCAATTCCCAATATGCCAAAATCCCAACCAGAGAACTTCCAGAAATAACCAACAATACACAAAAAGATAAAGCAATTTTTTAAACAGAGGACTAATCTTTCATATCCCGTGAAGAAAAAGGTAATCTTCTATTTCCCCAAATCCCAGATAATATCCGAGGAAATATTCAACCAAAAGCAATAAATTTACTAGCACACATGTCGAGAAGAAAATATCTTCCAACCACTTACGGGTAATTCTTTCTTTCCTCTATTTTAAGATTTGCATGCCTTTTAAAAATAATTTTCAATTTTCAATTTTCAAAAATACAAATTTCCCCTTTTCTTTATTTAATTTATTTATCAACTAAAATACCATTTCCACATAATAAAGAAATTTTAATTTAATTTATTTATTTATTTAATTAAATGAATTTAACCACAATGATTAAATTACTTAACCAAACAAACTAATTAATTAAATAAATAAAATGTAAAATTTTATTTTTCCAACATTTAAAATTAATTTAAATAAACAGTAAATTAAAGAATAATAAATTATTATTAAATTGACAAAATTTTCCTTTCAAGCAATTGATCCAATCAGGAACAAACAAGACAACCAAAGACTCCAAACTAAAACTGATGATGTATTGTGACTGGGTTTAAGACTAGACTAGGATAAACCATGTTACTACCTCCCAATCAACATTTTCGTTGAGTCTTGACAGGCTCAGACCTGAGTAACCAGGTGGAGTCGGTGTCATGTACCTGCAATCCTGCAATCAAACCAATAACATGCATATATATATAATCCATTGTACAAACACACCGTGCGGAGAAAATCACGGACATCACAAGGCACTCGCAAGCGAGTGATGTAACTCCGTTCTCCACACCAATACACGTCACATCAGACTGAAAAAATTAAATAACAATTAGTCCATCATAACATATATATAGCAATAACATCTGAAGGAAACATCTACGCTATTAGAAAGCATGTCAGAAATTAATTATCACCATACAATGTATCATCATATCACAAAGTGAATCCACTGTCGCTCAAAATCAGCGATCAAAATATCCAAACCAAAGTACCAAAGTCTAACAGTGTGAGAACATGCAATCAGAAAACATAAGCATAAATGGAGGGGTACTACATCCTCCCCCCCTAGGATCAGGCTTGCTCCTGAAAGCCTACGAACAGATAGGGATAAAGTTCCCTCATGCGTGTCGCATCCTCACAAGTAGCAGAAGCCTCATGGCTAGGATCCCATTGGACCCTCACCTGATCAACATCTTGACCCCTAAGACTGAGCGTCTGGCGCTGTAGAATGGCCACGGGCTCCAAAGCCAGCTGCCCATCCTCTACCTGTAACACATTCCAATCAAGTACATGAGAAATGTCGGGATGATATGGTCTAAGAACTGGTACATGGAAAACATCATGAATACGTGACAAACTGGGTGGTAAGGCAAGTCGATACGCCACATGACCAATCCTCTCTAGGATCTCAAATGGCCCAACGAAACGAGGCACAAGCTTAGAGCCTTTTCCATAATGGATTGGACTCTTTCGCGGTCACACTCGAAGAAACACTCTATCACCAATTGCAAACTATCTGTCTATCCTATGCGCATCGGCATACTTCTTTTGCCTATCCTATGTTGCTATCAAATGTTCTCTAATACGGTCAACCTGTTGTTCCATGTCTCGAAGCATCTCAGGACCAAGTAATACTCTATCCTCAAGTTGATCCCAACTTAATGGAGTTTGACAAGGACGACCGTATAATGCCTGAAATGGTGGCATACCTATGGAACTCTGATATCTGTTATTGTAAGCAAATTCTATTAAGTACAGATAATCCTCCCAACGTGATTGTTGGTCCATTACGTACATTCTAAGCATATCCTCTAATATTTGATTAACTCTCTCTGTTTGTCCATCAGTTTGAGGATGATACGCTGAACTAAAGTTCAACTGTGTACCTAGAGCATGTTGTAATGAAGTCCATAGGGCTGATGTACATACGGGATCTCTATCAGAAATAATCCTATGAGGAATCCCATGCAATCTAACTATGTCCTCCATGAATATCCTAGCTATGGATGAAGCATTATATGATGATCGTACTGGTGAAAAATGAGCTACCTTAGTCAATCGGTCAACAGTTACCATAATGGCATCATGTTGACGTGACGACGTAGGTAACCCTACAATAAAGTCAACAGATATAATATCCCATTTCCATTCAGGAATGAGATGTGGCTGCAATAATCCAGCGGGATGTTGATGCTTAGCTTTGACTCGCTGGCATTCAAGACATCTCGATACATAGTCAACAATATCACGTTTCATACCAGGCTAGAAATACAATTGCCGAAGATCCGCATGCATTTTCTTAACACCTGGATGAGCTGAGTATGGAGCTCGATGTGCTTCAGTCATAATTAATGTACGAAGACCCTCAAAATGTCGTACATAGATACGACCTAAATGCCGTAATATACCATTTGGTTCAAGGACATACCATGCAAATCAACCTTCTAAAGGTCTACCAGATTCAATCTCCGACCTCACTTCCTGATACAATCTATCAATAGGAAGTGCTGCTAATATTTGACTTCTCAAATCTACTTCAAGAGTAGTAGCAGAGATCTCATGTCGACATCGACTAAGAGCGTCAGCCACTACGTTCTCTTTTCCTTGAACATATCTCACTTCAAAATCGTACTCACACAAGAACTCCATCCACCGTCTTTGTCTAGCATTTAAGTTAGGTTGCGTAAAAATGTATTGTAGACTATGGTGATCAGTATGAAGTTTGAAACGGTGACCCAATAAGAAATGCCTCCATCGAACTAATGCATGCACTACCGCAGCAAGTTCTAAATCATGGGTGGGATAGTTTAATTCGTGATCCTTGAGTTTGCGAGACTCATAAGAAATCACACACCCATCTTGCATCAAAACTACTCCCAAACCCTCTAAGGATGCATCAGTGCAAACTACAAAATCCTTAGTAGGATCAGGAACAATCAATATAGGTGCATTAGTCAACTTCTCTTTAAGTGTCTGAAAATCCAACTGACACTGCTCTGTCCAAACAAACTTCTTCCCTTTTCTCTGAAGAGAAGTAATAGGATGACCAATCCTAGAAAATCCCTGAACAAACCATCTATAATAACCAGCTAGACCCATAAAACTACGCACTTCACCTACATTAGTAGGAACGGGCCAATCTACAATAGCTTGAATCTTTGAAGGATCCACAGCAATACCTTTTCCCGATATCACATGTCCAAGGTATTTCACCTCAGTTTGAAAGAAGTCACACTTCTTCAGGTTCGCATACAATTGATTTTCCCTTAAACATTGCAATACCTGTCTCAAGTGTTCTTCATGCTCCCTTTTCTTGAATAGATCAAAATATCATCGAGAAATACAAGGACAAAGCGATCAAGGTATGTACAAAAAACACCATTCATTAAACTCATAAATACTGATGGTGCATTCGTTAACCCAAACGGTACTACTGTGAATTCGTAGTGCCCATAACGAGTTCGAAATGCAATTTTATGAATGTCAGCTTCAGCAATTCGTAATTGATGGTAACCAGATTTCAAATCGATTTTAGAGAACACATTAGCTCCCTTGATCTGATCGAAAAGATCATCGATTCTAGGCAATGGATAACGATTCTTAATCATAACCTTGTTCAATTGATGATAGTCAATGCACAATCTAAGTGACCCATCCTTCTTCTTTACGAAGATGACAGGTGCTCCCCAAGGGGAAACACTTGGATGAATGAAACCCTTTTCTAATAGTTCCTCTAACTGGATACGAAGTTCCTCTAACTCCTGAGTCGTCATTCTATATGGAGCTCTAGATATAGGTTCAGCTCCTGGAACTAGGTCAACTCTAAAATCAATATCTCTCTTCGGTGGCATTCCAGGTATATCATCAGGAAACACGTCAGCGAATTCCCTAAGAATAGGATGATCATCAAGAGATATCTCTCGACTCTCACCTTCTTCCAAATCAGTAACTGTTGTTGCAAACAGTTGACAACCCTAACGAAGACATCTCTTTAATTGCATAGTAGATATCATCCGCAAAGAGATAGGTCTTTGAACACCTATGATTTCCACTTTCGCACCTAAATCATTAATGCAACTAACTGTCTTAATTCGACAGTCAATCACAGCATGATGAGATGCTAACCAATCCATACCTAAAACTATGTCATACGATCCTAAAGGTGTAACATGAAGATCTACTAAGGTAGTTAACGTACCAATTTTAAGTTCACAATTATGTACAAGGTTCTCTACTGCTACTTTCACCCCAGAGGTGAATTCTACCTGCCACTTATCGTCTTACTTTACCGCCACAAGACCACATCGCTCAATGATGGTAGGTGAAATAAAGGAGTCGGTAGCCCCGGAATCAAAAAGAATGGAAACACTAACACCATGTAACTTACCTAAAGTCTCGACCACTGTGTTCTGGTGATCGGCTTAGCGATCATTAACCACAGCATAAACTATATGTGATCGTCCTGCATCACCCACTGTAGGCTCTGAAACTGTAGGTCGAGGCCCAAAACCAGAAGAACCTCTCATCGGACACTGCCTAGCAATGTGTCCCTGCTGACCACACGAGTAACAACCAGTGCCTCTGTCGAATCCTCTGCCACCCGAAGGTGCATTGGATTGCTGGAAACTACCTCTACTGACAGTAGACTAAGCACTCTAAGCAGGTTGATCCTGTCTATTGCGCTTGTTGTGCCACCAATTGCAGTTCTTTCCTGACTGTGGGCTATTACCTTGTTGTGGTTGTGGATTATTATTCTTTTGAGATGTTCGTTGCTGCTGTTGTTGCCCACCCTTAGAGGGTGTCTGTTGGTTCCTAGAGGAACCCCTTGTCTGCACCTGTCCACCCCGTGGACTAAAACCTGCTGCAGGAGCACTGCCAATCTGTACTCCTATGTGACCACCTAACGCCATAACAAGATTCTCTTCCACTATGCGAGCCTTCTCCATCGCAACTCTCATAGTCTTTGGCTCAAAGACTTTGACTCCACCACTAATGCGGGCATTTAAACCCCTGATGAAGTGTTGTACCAGCATAGGCTCATCATCGCCAATACCTGCATACTGCTTGAGTTCATAGAATCTACGTTCATATTGCTCAACAGATAGAGCCAATTGACGAAAATCATGGAACTCATCATCCTGCCATTGCCTCCAATGTTTCAATAGGAACCATGCTCTAAACCTCTCCAGAAACATCTCCCAAGACACTGACCCAATATCTAAGTGGACCTTTTGCTCCTCCAGGTGCCACCAAATAGAGGCGAATCCTCTCAAGTGCATGATAGCGCATATTGCTCAGGTACTGCTACCGTATGGGTGCATGGCGAAGCATCTACCCAAGTCCAATAGCCAAGTCTCTACCTCCAATCCACCTCTTGTACCATCAAAAGTAGGAGGGCGTGCCCTCAGTAAATCCTGCATGTGTCCTACAGTAATAACATCCTAATGCACTATATCATCTACTCTCCTTGGAGATCTATCACACTCTCTAACAACCTCCTGCTCAACTTCCTGTCTAGGTCCAAGTCGAGCTAGGACCTCCTCTAATAAAGGACGTATTTGTGAACCCTCTACTCCTGACTGTTCAGGATTCTGTCCCTCATTGCTCTGATCCAACTGCTCTGCCTGATCACTCTGATGAGGGCTCAGAGGGGGAGTAACCTGAGGGATTGACCCTCAGCCTCCACCTCGACCTCTACCACGACCTCTACCATGTCGTCTAGGCATGATCCTACACATAATAATAACGAGTCTCAAATACTAATCAACCAAGGCTAACAGATAGTGACACTACGTACTAGGTCAACCTAATGGGCTCGTGATTACCCAGAGCGTCCAGTGTTAGTAAACCTTGGCTCTGATACCAATCTGTAATGCCCTGTCTTATAACCTAAGGAATGTTGCAATTGTCTATAAAAGTGAAATAATTTTTTACTTTTTTTTAGAGTGTTAATATTAACTTAATTAGTTGCATACATTCATTAAGTTACGCAACGTAACACTACTTGAGATTCCATAGATGACTTTAGTATTTAGCATTGCATATATTTTATTAACATAAACTTTAAAAGTAAACATTGCACAAAATTTGAATTCCATTCATGAAAGTATAAAGTATAAATATAATTCTTACATTACATTTGAAATAATATTACATTACTCATTCATCTGATGAGGTAGATCAATAATAGTTACAATTACATTTTACAAATTTTCACCTCATAAACAATTGAGGGATGTTTCAAATACAAGATTTTCAATGATGCAATAAAGAAAGTACATATATATCCAAGTACGAGCTCTCCATCCATGAAGCTCTCGTTGTCATGATCATATACTGGGGACCCAACGGAGTAAGGTGCACGTTCCACCCAACCATGTGGTACCCGTAGGTCCACCCCCCATGCTAGGACATAGTACTAAGGTTACCTAGACACAAGTACATAACTAATTGATGGTTACATTGCTTCCAGATTTAAGACAATCAAATATGCTAAGTACACAAGGTAAACTATTATTTTAGGTGGAGTGTCATCACAACGTTGCAAAGGTTACCCTGGTGTTTCTTCCTAGGTTCCGGCCCCCAACTTGGGTTACCCTGGTAACCTCTTACGAAACCCGGCCCCATTTGCAAACTATTGCGAAATCGAATATCTTTTAAAGTAACAAGATATCAATTTTTCATTCCAGGCCTTCTCATCTTATACTCAAGACTGAACTAGCTCTAGAGTCTATAAGCGAGGCATAATAATCTTATTAAGGATTTTAATTCTAACTACTGTGTTGTTTAGTTATCACTGACTTACTAACTCTTTGTAAGTTACCCTGACACCACTTTGTGTGTCGGCCCTCACACAGAGCCACTCCCCTAAACATAACAAAGGAATTCTAAGTTTCCCTAACTAAGGTAGACAAGGTGTACAAACATACAACATATAATTCTACACTTTTCATAACGAACATCAAGTCTATGTTCATAAAATCAGGTGTCTAAACACCATACAAAAATCATGTACACAACCTTAGCCAACACAAGAATTCTACCTAACAAACACAACCCCCACATTATACAGCTTGTCTGGAAGACTTGTACATCTAAAACATTTCCTGTTTGACCAATAAAAGAGAAAATACTATTTAAGGCAAATCAGGAAAAAAAATAAACATCTATATTAGGATTTACTAAATCCACTTAAATCAGTTGAAAATAACACAAATATAAATCAACTTATTAAAAGTTCTATTCTAAAAACAATAAAGGAAATTGTTTCATTTAATCTAATTTTAATTTTCTCAAATTCACATAAAAATATATTCCAAATTTTCTCTTTCAATCTAACTATTTTAGAAATATCTAATCTTGAGTTTCTCATGCAATATAATTTAAAGAAAATATTTTGTTTTAAAAATACCAAAATTATTTTCCTAACTTAATAAATTACAAATCTTATAAATATTTATATACAAACATAAATACATATATGTTTATATATAAATATATAAATATATAAAATTATTTATATTTATACCTACAGATATATATTCATATTCATATATATATATATATATATATATATAAATGTAAAATATATATATAACACATCAAAATAAAAAATTGAATTTTAAATATAACACATATAATATCCATTTGTTTCTTTTAAATAAATTGAAACAAAGTATTGCCCGCAAACCCTGCTACGGCCTCCCTGTGGGGAGGATGCAGCCCTTACCAGGGCTGTGCCCAACAACCCCTGGCTACTGTGCGTAGCCTTGGTGGCTGCACCCACCAATGTGGAGGATGTTGAGGGTTTCGGTCCCTCCCCAATAACACTATTATATATTTTTTTTTAAAAATTACATTCACCCGTATGGTGACAACAAAAATTTCAATTTTTTTATTTTTTTTAAATTACAATGACGACTTTTGCCCAGGCGGCGATTTCTTTTTTTTTTTTAATACTTCTTGTTTATATTTTCGCCTGTACGACGATTTCCAAAAATACAAACATTTTTAATAAAATTTTCACAATCTAATTTATATATGATAAAATATATGTATAAAATATATCTATGTATTTATATATATATTTATACAAATTCACAGGGTTTTTATATGGGGATTTTTTAGAAAATTCTACAGAGATTTATTTGGAATAAATTTTCAATAGGGTTTCAATGGGGAAATTGTAAAATTTCAACAGGGTTTTACTGGAAAGTACGCACAAGAATTTCTGATCATATTCTAATTTATTCCCTGAGGATTCAATTTCTTTTTCAACAATTGATTTCCCTCACAATAATTTACTCATACTTTTCTACAGAGAGATAGAAGTTTTCAAGAAATCTACAAATCCTTACAGAGAATATACAGTAAACAATTTTTTCTCGAGAAATACAGATATTTTAATAAAATGAAACTTCTTTTTATAGGCATTCTTTTCAACAGCAAACAAATTATAAATCACAAGGGAAATACCTATTTTCCTTAGCTTCAGAAATCTGTCTGGTGATGAATAGCTTTTCATGTAGCTTCCAAAGCCTTTCCCAAACACCAATTCCCAATATGCCAAAATCCCAACCATAGAACTTCCAGAAATAACCAACAATACACAAAAAGCAAAAGCAATTTTTTTAATAGAGGACTAATCTTTCATTTCCTGTGAAGAAAAAGGTAATCTTCTATTTCCCCAAATCCCAGATAATATATGAGGAAATCTTCAACCAAAAGCAATAAATTTACTAGCACACATGTTGAGAAGAAAATATCTTCCAACCACTTACGGGTAATTCTTTCTTTCCTCTATTTCAAGATTTGCATGCTTTTTAAAAATAATTTTCAATTTTCAATTTTCAAAAATACAAATTTCCCCTTTTCTTTATTTAATTTATTTATCAACTAAAATACCATTTCCACATAATAAAGCAATTTTAATTTAATTAATTAATTTATTTAATTAAATGAATTTAACCACAATGATTAAATTACTTAACCAAAAAAACTAATTAATTAATTAAATAAAATGTAAAATCTTATTTTTCCAACATTTAAGATTAATTTAAATCAACAGTAAATTAAAGAATAATAAACTATTATTAAATTGACAAAATTTTCCTTTCAAGCAATTGATCCAATTAGGAACAAACAAGACAACCAAAGACTCCAAACTAAAACTGACGATGTACTGTGGCTGGGTTTAAGACTAGACTAGGATAAACCATGTTACTACCTCCCAATCAACATTTTCGTTGAGTCTTGACACACTTAGACTTGAGTAACCAGGTGGAGTCGGTGTCGTGTACCTGCAATCCTGCAATCAAACCAATAACATGCATATATATATAATCCATTGTACAAACACACCGTGCGGAGAAAATCACAGACATCACAGGGCACTCACAAGCGAGTGATGCAACTCCGTTCTCCACACCAATACACGTCACATCAGACTGACAAATTAAATAACAGTTAGTCCATCATAACATATATATAGCAATAACATCTGAAGGAAACATCTACGCTATTAGAAAGCATGTCAGAAATTAATTATCACCGTACAATGTATCATCATATCACAAAGTGAATCCACTGTCGCTCAAAATCAGTGATCAAAATATCCAAACCAAAGTACCAAAGTCTAACGGTGTGAAAACATGCAATCAGAAAACATAAGCATAAATGGAGGGGTACTACAAGAGTTCCTTTTTGTCAAGTTCTGCTCCCTCCCTTGCTACCATTAATGTTCATTGTGAGGTGAATAGTCTAGAAATTAGTGTTCCAGATGAGGTAATTAATGAGGCCATTGTGGGTTTGTAGTTGTCCCTCATGGGAAAACTTTTCTCTTACCACCCCAAAATTGATGAAGTGTGTAAATGGATAGATAATTCTTGGTCTTTAAAAGGTGTGATAAATGTTAGTGCTATGTTGAATGGGTTGTTTTTATTTAGCTTTTTTAACTTGGAATATATAATGAAGATTCTTATAGGAGGCCCAGGGGCCCTTGATAAAAACTTTAAAATTTTCCTTTCCTTGTTAAGTGGAAATCGGGATTAGACCTAATTGCTTATTTGGGTTCTACTGCCCCCACTTAGGTTAGGCTTCTCAAAGTACCTTTAGAGTTTTGGAACCATAAGAATTTCCAAGGAATTGCCAATTCCTTTGGTAGCCTTCTTTCTATTGATAAGGTGACAGCTCTAAAATCTTGGCTAGTATTTGTTAGAATATGTGTTAATGTGGTTCTAAATTGTATTCTACCTTGTTCTATAACCTTAAAATCAAATTTTGACACTTGGACCCAACCTATTAAGTATGAGAGGACTAGTCTCTTTTTCCAAATTTGTGGTAATTTTGGCCACCTTTTTCATGAATGTAAAATAAAGTATGAGAGGACTAGTATCTTTTTCATGAATTAGTAAGATAAAGTTGTTCTAGCTATTGATGCTCCTTTCCCTAACAAAATGTAGTGTAGAAAATTGTATGTTCTTGGAAATGGTACAATTTCACACTTAATTTAGACCTATTTTACCACCCTTGCATTAAATACCCTTTTAAATCATCATTAATAGGCTCCTAAGACCTTTTATTTTGGATCCCAAGGCTTATTTCGATTAAAATGTCAAAAAAATCAACAAAAGCATTAAATTTTCTAGCAACCCATCATTGGCCTGCCCCAAAAAACTAGGGTGGGACTAATATGCCACCTTGGGTGTATGAGTCCCCCTAGGTGGGATCCATATGCCACAAGTAGCGTATGAGTCCCATGTAGCCTATTTTTAAGGTTTGAGTGAGAAATTCAAGTTTTTAATTCAAAATTTTGGTTGATGTCGGCTTTTGAGATCTAATAAATAGTAAATTAGGTGTAATGCCTATATAAACAAGCTTCAAAGTCATTATTTTCAATCTAGAAGAGCAATTTCAAGATTTAAGCATTCACAAGCACTCAAGCATTCTTTCACAAGAGTATTTAAGAGCAATTATCAAGAAAAGTTGAAGTCTTGGACAAGCATTATAGTGTTTTTATAGGTCTTCAAGCTCACTTTCATTCAAGACCTAGCATGGTCAAGGATTGATTATGGTTGCCTATGGTGAATCATGATGGATTCTAGATTGGGGAGATGCAACTAGCCATCAATCCAAGCTTAATGACTTGTTTCCTTAGAGTGATTTCATCATCCATTATCACTCTACTTCCCTCCTAAGGAAGATACGTATCTTATTGTGGCTAATTAGGGTGATTAGAGATCTCCCAAAGTGATTCATTCATCTTCATGTTGCATTCATACATCTCATTGTTTCACATTAGAATAGGATTGCATTGCATTTCAAATTTCCTAATCTTAAAGGCACTTAAGGTTAGGGTTTTTGTTAACATTTACATTCAAGATCCATTATTTCTATCAAGGTTTAATTACCGCACTAGGGGTTTAACCAAGGCAAACCCCCCATAAGCAAATCGACACTATATTATGTTGTGCAGGTCTCTATATAGGTTCATACCCAAAAATCAAATTGGGACTTGGAAGAGTAGAGATTGGAGAGAAAATATGGACTTTGAATTTCTAAAAAAGAAAAATGCGATTGATATGCCAGAAGTGGCGTATGAGTCCCACTATAGGAAAATTTATAGATTTATGAAGATTCTGGGTCTACACTACCAGATTCCTGTTCCAATCCAAAAAACCCTCAACTAGGATTGATATGCCAGAAGTGGTGTATGAGTCCCAATGTTCCCTAAACCCATCTTTTTCAACATTTCAGATCTTGTTTCATACCTCTACAGATTTCCAGGTGCACATTTATGGTTTCTTAACTTTTTGTTCTAATTTATATTCATTTCTAGGTATTTTATTCAAGTCTTGCATATCATTAAGTTTCATAATTAGGTCTTGCATATTACTTGTCTTTCCAAGCCCTAGCTTGGTGGCATGGAAAAATTTAGTAGTGAATCTTCACCAATTGGCGAATAATTAAAATTGAGACCTCCAAAAATGGCGAATATTACAAGCTAAAAATGATGTTGAATCACCAGGTTTTTACAAAAAATTAATTTCATCTCAATTAATTCGCCTATGTAAATGATGCATCATTAGAACTGATTCACCAATAGTTTATACTATAATGACAAATATTAATTAAATTCACCAATAATATTATATTACTACCATTAATTTCGGGGCAATATCGCCACAATAATAAATTGCCTTTTAATTTTAGGTATATTTTGGGGCTTTAATTTATTGCCATCAAATCATCGATTATCGTTTTAATCAAATGGTTGGAGGTTGATTTTGCGCCTTAAT
This sequence comes from Sequoia sempervirens, assembly GCA_007258455.2. NCBI lineage: Eukaryota > Viridiplantae > Streptophyta > Pinopsida > Cupressales > Cupressaceae > Sequoia > Sequoia sempervirens. The sequence goes on from VDFB02289534.1 coordinate 16,721, forward strand.
ACACACGTGCCTTTTAAAAGGCTTGTTGAGGCCCAGAATTTTTTTTGGTCCACACGATTAGGTTTAATCAAATTCCAAGCCTCAACAAGCCTTTTAAAAGGCACGTGCATATTAGGGTGAGGAATCAGCCTGCAACCATTTGATTAAAAATCTAATCAATGGTAAAAATTTCACTTGTTCTTTAGTCTTAATTTTAAAGTGATATTTTAAAAAAATACTTAATCCATGTGTGCTCCAATGTGTTTTTGATAGTGAATTTATGCTTGGTGGCGAGGGGCTCTGCCCCTCAACCCCACTTGTATCGCAATAGGAGCGCATTGGGGCCGCTGTCCCCGGACCCCGCAAGGGGGCGTTTCCCCCTCGACCCCCACAAGGGGGCTCTGCTCCCTTGACCTCCACAAGGGGCACTGCCCCTTGACCCCGTCGATGGCTGTCACCCCCAGGCCCCTACTTCAATATTACAAAAAATTTAAAAAATATGGGGGAACTACACTGACCAACTATGCAAATTTTTTAAGGGGAAATTCACCATTGTAATTAGTCTTTTTAGTGATTATTCGCTAGGATTCACCACTATGATTATTATCTTAACCAATTATTGATTAAAATTTGCCAATACTTTACAATTTTTTTTACTGATGTGCATAGATTCGCTAGGAAAATTAATATTTTTTTTCAAATAAAAGGAAAGATTCACCAGGATTTTACACCTTCACCGAGGGGGGGGTTTCTTAAAGTTATCCCTGCTTGGTGGTGAACCCCTCTTTACTTCTTATTCATACCCTAGGACACCCTATTACAAGATATCTTTCCCCTACTTCATCCTTGGATTGAGATCTTTAGGGTTTCCTTGAATGAAAAGTGTAGAAGATTGTTGTTCTATGTCCTAAACCATGGCCAATGACAATTTTCCTCCTTTCACAAAGGTAGTCTTGTAGGGACCTAAAAGTTAAGGATGAAATCCCCTTATAAGAATGGGTATGTGGCCATTGTCTTGTCAAAAGACATAAGATAACCTTCCAATGGTGGTCTTGTAGGAACCAAAATGATGGAGATGAAATCCCCTCAAATGAATGAAGCACCAGCTCCTACTTTGACAAAAGATGTGTGTGTGGAGGTTGGTTCAAAGAAAAATGTTCCTAGCATTAGGGCTTCCTTGCCTCCCCTTGTTGTTTATGTTGTTTCCACTTAATTAAAGTAGCTACAACCTGAGAGTCCCCTAAAGGTTCAAAGTTGGATATTAGCAAGAATTTTGGCATTTATTTAGATGGTGTGGGAATGATCTCTCCAAGCAACCTCAATAGAAAGGTGTAGGATTCATTTGAAATTTTAGGATTTAAAGAATTGATTCATCTCTGCCACTTTAGAATGAACTTTAGGAGAATCTCTAGATCCAAGTTAGTGAAAAACACAAAAAGAAGAAAAAAGAAGATGTAGGTTGTGACAAAAAGGTGGGGCGCTTAAATAGTAAATATGTAAGAAATAGAGATGCGGTTAGGGAAATAGCCTCAAGAAAATAGGGGACCCTTGAGGGTCTCTTCAAACATCCTAAACCTAAATAGTGTAGTTGGGGAGAAGTATCCACCTGGGTCAATTTTTTCCATATATTGATTGTTGTATCATCAACATGAAGATTATGACATGGAATATGAGGGGGTTGAATATCCCCTTAAAGAAACATGTTTTGAAGTGTATTAATTGATTTGAAGGTTGATATCATCCTCATCTAGGAAACTAAAATAAAATAGGAGACTTTTGAAAAGGTTGTTAAAAATGTTTGGCCAAGGATGAAGTTCTATGTTAGTAATGCTGATGGAGCCTCTAGGGGCTTGGTGATTTTGTTGGGAAATGGTGTTGTACACCATTACATAAAATTATTTATCATAATATTGTAATTAAATAATCATTTAGTTGTGATGCACCTAGGTGGTGTGGATAATCACACTAGGTAATTATTTGGGGACCACTTGATGTTGTATTGTAACACTGTATTATTATTTAATGTGTAGGAGACATGTGATAATAATTTAATATTGGGGAAATTTTAAATAAAGTGATGTCTTAGTACCCAATATTAAATAAGGGGTTAGTGGTTTTGTATTCACATGGTTTTGTGGTGCATGGTTTCACCTTACCACTAGTTGTATTTTGTGTGAGTTTGTCTCTATAAAAGAAAACACGTGTAGTGGTTTACGTTGGGATGAGTGGTTTGGCTATCATTATTGAGTATTCTTAAGGAGTGCATTTGTGAAGTATGGCATGGGATATGTGGATTCATGCTTGGACACATGGGAATACATTGGAGGACTTGATGCTTCAGAGGTGTTCATTGTAACTCTTGTATTTGTATGGTCGATTAATATGATGGAGTATGGATGCTTTTGGAGGTTGAGTTTTTCCCTCTTGAGGGTTTTCCTAGGGTATATATTATGTCGTCTTTGATGGGAATGTTGTCTATTCTCTTGCATTTGGATTTTGAGCATTTATTTGCATTGTTATCTCTTTTGGGTTATGCAGAAATTGTCATTAGATGGTTGCAAGTTTCCTTACAAGTGGTATCATAGCTTTCATGTTGAAGATTTTTTATTAGAACACTAGATTGAGAAAATATTGTTTGAAGTTTGAATCTATGCAATGCATAAGAGAATGGAATACATGACAAGATATGAGGGTTTTGCGGGTTGTTCATTGTAGATTTAAGGGTTTTGGGTTTGTTGTTATGATGGGTTTTTTGCAGATTTGGGGTGTGAAAAATTTTGGCTAAAAAGGGTTTCTTGGTTGTGCATTCAAATGGGGGTTTTATGGGGGAAATTTTATAAATGACTTCTTGGGAAAAAATGGACCTCATGGTTGGATTTAGGTTGGTTGAGAGACGAATTTTGATATATAATTTTCCCTATTTTGGAGAAGCTTAAAAAAAAAGCAAATTTTTTTTAGCCATACCCCCCTTGTACAATCATAAGGATGTCAATTTGTGCAGAAAATAAAATTTATTAAAAAAATAAATTTCACATCGGTATTTTTAAAATTGTCAGGTGCAAAATATAAAATCAAGAAAAAAGAAAAGAAAAGCTTGCAGAAAAAGTTTAATGGAAAAATTTTAAAATAATAATAAGTTTGAGGAGGGGGGGGGGAGTCAGTCCCCCCTCCCCCTGACCAATAGCCAATGTGGGGTGTTAGCCCTACCGGCTAGCAGATGGTACCCACCGCTGATGTTTGGCCAATTGGTTGTATAAGTCAACAAGCTTTATTTAAAGTTTTTTAAAAATTTAAATTTTTCAAAACTTTGTAATATCTGCCATGAATTTATTAAAATGGGGCTTGATTAAAAAAATTTATATTTGAAATTAAATTGCATTTAATGGAATTTCAGGTCTGTCACCAAAGGGGGTGGCGTCACCCAACCACTAGAGGGCCACCCAATTTTTTCCTCATACCCTAATTGTGCAACTTTTTTATGAGGGGCATAACTTTCTCCCAGGTGCTTTGTTTCTTCTCTTCTTGGAATTGTTGGAAAGGTGACTCAAAGCTCTACACTGTGGTGCCAAATATTTTTCGTAGATTTTGAAATTTTGATAGTGCTTCGCATGTTGGTAGTCAAGTTTTCTATTTGAGCTTCAAGAGGTCATATCAGGTGCATACGGAGTTAGATTTTGGACTTCGAATAGCCAATGGAAAGCTTTTTTAGATAACTACACAATGGATCAAGTTTGGAGTTTTTTTTACATGATTTTTTGCTGGTATTCTATCTTGATTTGTTTATGGGTTATTTTGACTATGGTGATACTATGGGCTTATGGATTGTTGGATCTAGGAGATTTGATGTTGGATTTATTGTATTCTCAGTTGTACATCTCAAATTATTCTCATTCGACATAGTTGTCAATATTTGGCTGGATTTGTATGCTTCATTGTTGTATCTACAAGTTGTGTAGCATTGTAGGCAATCTATACTTACTTGTTGACCTATGACTTGGACATGGGTTGCTTATTCCCATAGATATTTTAGTGTTGATACATTTTCAGTTTGGTGGCTTGGTTTAGTCACTTGGCTCACTAGTTTTGATGTCATGTTGAAGAGATGAGATGGTATTACCAGGTACAGTCATGATATGAGACCTATGTAGTTGACTATGTTATGCAGATATGTGGGACATGATTGGGTTGAGTTATTGGTAGATTTGGTGGTGATCGTGGTGTCATGGATGTTTCTTGTTCTTTAGATACTTTGGCATGTCATGATGCTTTATGCAAGTGCATTGTTGGTGGTGGTGGATTGGTTCTTGATTCAAGTTGTGGTAGTGTATCTTCTTAGTATGAGTATCATGGTTTACTTTGCTTTCTTATTAAGGAGCTCATGTTGCATTTGAGTTCTTTGATTGTGTGAGGGAACTTTTGGTTGATCTTCATTAAGATATTGTTATCACAATGTCATGATATCTTGTTTCATTCATTGGTTATACACTTTCAATGGGAGCTTTTGATAGTGATGGATTCATGGTGATGGATATGTTTATCATGGTTTGGTAGTTGTATGTATCTTCTTGGCTTGGATATCTTGGTTTCACTTGTATGTTACTAATATTGCAGTTGAGTGTGTGCAGACCTGGATGATCTTCATGGAGAGGATGGTAGACATGATTCCATGTGTAGCTCGTACCATGATTTAGTGGGAGTCATTGGTAGTGACATGGATGCATCATTGGTATGGTTATCTTCATGTGGTTGAGGATATGGTTTCTTGGTTTAGAGTGTTTGCTATTATTTCATAGTTTAAGTTCTTGATGTGCACTTAGAGTTTGGCATGGTACTTTTTCTCTTGAGATCGAGATGTTTATATATATTTTGGTGTGTGTGACCTCCTAGGAGATGGTTAGATCATGTTGTCATGTTTATGTTCCTGATTCATGATTGGAGCTTTGACATTGATCATGGGTGATTCTCTTTGTATTAGGTACATTGATCATTTGCTTGATTACTTCATGATGGTGCTATGTTGCATTTGGAGTTTGGAATGGATCGATTAGTTATAGGTACTCATGGATACTTGGAGACTTAGGTGATGGTTGGAGTTCTCTTGTGATTAGAGACTTTTTCTTGAGATAGTTAATCTTTAGAGGTTTTAGCAAGAAGACCAAGGAGCTTTCAGCTAGATATGGACATGATTTTATGATGGACCGATAGAGGAGATTATTCTTGTAGTGAGTCATGATGGCTTGGTTATCCTAGAGGAGCATTCTCATTCCAAAGTATTGGTCTACTATTTGAGAGGTATTTACCCATTATATCTTTTGGATGTGTTGTGTTTTGTGCTTTGATTCTCATGGCATTGAGTTGATTATGGTGATTGATTATGGATACTCATTTGAGGACTAGTTTAGCATGATTTTATATGCTTTATCTTTCATAGATATGGATCTTGAGCTATGCATAGTTAATTCCAAAGGATTCATTTTGAGAGATGTTAAGGCATGGTTATCTCCTTGAGCATTTGAGTTTATGATATCATTCTTTGATGAGGATTGTTAGGAGATGGTTTATGGGCTAATTTCCAATATTGGGGATCTGGTTACTTTGAGTTTGATCTTCTTGATTAGAGAGGCTTACATCCATGTTGGCATTGTTACTATGGCAACAGAAAAATTATCCCTCTACTTTTCCTTGCTTGTTTGGGCCCTCCTTGTTAAATTAAGCATAATGTTGCCTCAATTTAGTGTTGCAATGTGTTTGACACATTCACATTAGGTCTTGGGACCTTGTGAGCTAAATGAACTTAATTGTACCTTGTTTAGGGTGTTGTAAAGTGTTGTTACACACTTTCACACTTATCTAGGGTTGTCATTACTAATTGGGCTTCATTATGCCTTAATTGGCCTAATTTTGCATCCACAAGCCTTAATTAATGCATCTTTCCAAGGATAATCCTGACATAAACTAGTATCTAATCATAATTCGTGTCCTTTTAGGTCATGTGGCCCATATCTAGTGATATGGGAATCATATGCCGCCTTGGGTGTATGGGTCCCACCTAGGTTTTAGGGCCCCGATATTGATTTCACATGAATCTAAGTAATTTTGAAAATGTGTCTCATAATTAATGCCTAATGGGAATCATACACCACTTTTGGTATATGAGTCTCATGTGGCCCAAAATCAAATTTAATTTAAATTCTTTGCAATATTTTATTCTCATTGATCTAATGTTGGCTTGTAGTGTTGTAATTTCAAGAAATTTGGCATGCACAAGTATAAATACAAGGTTATTTCACTCATTTCCAACCTAACAAGAAATTAAGTGACCTAGCAAGTTGAACAAACATCCTTATAGCAGATTTGAGTTTACAAGAGCATTCAAGAAATTCAAGAGTCATCAAGAGATGTTTATCAAGTTTTTTGGAGCATAATTAAAGTATCTAGCATCATGTTAAAGTCATCATGAATCATGTTTGTTTTTTAGCTAACAATTGTGATGTAGTGTTTCATGATTCAAGCTAGCATTCAAGTTAAGATCTATCACATTCAAGAAAGAGACAAGATCTACATCCATTAGAGCCACTTCATACATGTTTGCAACACTTTATTACTAGGGTTTGGTGAGTTGTGACATTGCATGTTGTTCATTCATCATTCCTTCATTTCATTACAAGGTTTGATTACCAAAATGGGGTTTGACCAAGGAAAACCCCTTTCCACTAACAAAACAACATTTTCCCCTCTCTTTAGTGTGTGATTTGTAGATCTAGGTTGAAGACATATTGAAGACCAAGTTTGAAGAAAGTTGTCAAAGTTGTCACAATGCTTGGGAGTTCACAAAAGGATATCTACACGTTGCAAATCAGAGATTCAAACTCATAAACAAAAATTGAGAAGACAGAGTAGAGATTGAAGAGTAGATTCAAACTTTGAATTTATAGAAAATTCTAACTATATTAATATGCCACTTTTGGTGTATGAGTCCCAGTACAATGAAATTTGCAGTTTTTAGGAGTTTTAGACATATCTCTGCCAGATTTTTTTTCCTACCTAGAAACCCTAATATAGGACTAAATCGCCCAAGCTGGCATATGAGTCCTAGGAGACATTAATTTCATTTTTTTTAGCATTTCAAGCCTTCATTCAAGCCTCTACAAGTTCCCAGGTGCACACCTCTTATTTATCAATTTTTTGTTCTGATTTACATGCATTTTTAGGTCATTTAGTGAAATTTTGCATTGTACTAGGTTTAAACATTAGGTCTTGCATTTCATTAGTCTTTTCAATCCTTATCTTTGTGGGAAGCCCCTCTTTAGTTTCTAATCAGACCCTAGTACATCCCTATTGCAGATCCCTTTCCCCTTTACATTGTTGGATCGAGATTTGTAGGGTTTCCTTGAGTGAAACTTGAGAGAAATAGGAGGAGCTATCTCTCTCTTTCTAATTTCCATTGTTTCATTTTGGTGAACCTACATTTAGAACATCTTAATTTTAATTTGGAGTACATTATCATACTAGATTTATCTTGTATTAACTTTGCATTAGGGTTTGTATTAGTTAATTGGCATTCTAGGGTTTCTAATTCTTACATTAGTGAAAGTGCATATAGGTTGAATTTTTGCATCTTGCATCATTGAAAATAATCTTAAATCTACATTTTCATTTAGTCTATAGATCATCCAAACCAAAAAGCATAAAAATCACTTAAAATTTTATGAAAATTGTGAAAAAAAACCCTCACTGGGACTCATACACCCCTCTGGGTGATTTAGACCCAGTGCAGATTTTAAATTGCATTTTCTAAAATTCAAAACTTTGTTTCTAAGCTTTTTTTTATTGTTGATAACTTTCTATTTCAATTTACATATTTTATGTTTCATTGCATTTAGCTTAATTTCATTTGAGTTGCATTTGCATCTATCTTGCATTTAGTATCCCTTGCATGAGATTTTCTACTTGGTGTCCTATTGCTAATACTATAGTGAAATGAAGTTCAAGACTCATGTCATCATGCGACAGTACAATCATCATGGATCTTGGGTTATCTATCTCTTTAACTACTAGTTTTGACACTAGTCGACTAGGTATGGACCACACCCTTAACAATTCCTTGCCTTCAAGTAGTGTGACAAGTGTTTAAATAATGGTTGCTACTATTCTGCAAGAAAACATAATCCAAATCCATGAGGACCTAACAAACCTAAAAAAAAAAAAAGTATTGAGAACATTGCAACTACCTCTATCCCTACCATAGATAACATTCATCGCATGCTTGAAAGTGAAGACAAAGTTGACCTTATGCATAACATAGTTTAGATCTTTGGAAAACATCTTACCTCAACCACTAGTTGTGCTATACCAGCGAATAATGTCACAAGCCAAGGATGAATTCAAATTCTTCCTCCCACAACAATTTCCTCTATTCTTACCTATACCAACCCTCAAGTTACAACAACAATGCAACCAACTTTTAATGTGTTTCCTTCCTTGGGTATTTCCGCTAGCATCCCTAGTACCTTTGTGGCATCACATGTCATATCTCCTACCACATTACCACCTATAAGAATTCCATTCATTTGTCCCTCGAACACATATACCTCTCCACCTTATTCACCTCCATCCCACAATACAAACAATGACCCTCTCATAAACCAACTTTTGTAAACCGTTTCATCCTTTCAAAAGAAAGTCTCCACTATCAATCAAAATCAAAATGACCCACCTACATATTATGTCAAAATTAGTCCATTTTCCTTGGAGATATTGTGAACACTGGTGCCACAAGGCATAGAGGTTCCTAGGTTTGAGAAATATGGGGAAAGGGAAATCCTTCTAACCATGTTTTCACTTATATCGCCTTATGTAGTGACTTTATTCTTGATGATAAAGTATTGGCTAAACTTTTCCTTAGATCCTTGAAGGATACTACCTTAGAATGGTTTCCTTTATTACCAAATAACTCAATTCGTTCATTCAATGAACTTGTTGAGACATTTATCAACCATTTTCAAGTGCATATGACTCCTAAAATGACCTTGGTCGATATGATGATATGTAGGCAAAAAGAAGAGGAAAAGATTGTCGACTTTATTTTACGCTACCAATCACTTTATTCCCAAATTGATGTAAAGGTTCTCAACCCTCACATTCAAAAGATGTTCATAGAAAATTTTAAAAGTAAGCTACAAGATAATCTTACAATGATGAAGTTCCCTTCCTTCATGCACTTATGTACTACCCTTCATGATTATCAAAACTCGATTAGTACTCACAATGCAAAATTCACCTCTAGACAAACCGAGAAGTCAAAGTCCGCAAATCAAAACAATTACCAACCTTTTAGGAAACAAAATAAAGGCTTCCTTCAAATAAATCCCCCTCAACAAACAACTCAACATATTGATACCCAAGTAGCTGCTATAAAAGAGATGATACCCTTTAACTATTGGGACCCAAAAAAGAAATTCACTCCCTACCTGATACCCTTCATAACATAATGTCACAACTCTTAGAATAGAAGATGATTACCTTGCCAAACATTAAAACTACCAATCCTAATAAACCTTTACCTCCAAGCTCTAGATCAAATGCTTATTTCCATTATCATTGACAAAATGGACATGATACGGAACACTGCAAGCATCTTAAACATCATGTGCAAGACCTCATTGATTTCGATCATCTTTCAGTTGCAAGTGTTAATGATCAAGGAAATAAGTTTGTTGCCCTTCCTAACCAAAATTTTCAAATCTTCACCAACCCATGCCAAAACATAATATTTCATTTGTAAAAGTTAGTGAAACTACAAAGAATGATGTGATGAATGTTGACATGGATGATGAAAACATGGATACCATTCAACAAAGTCCTATGGATACTATTGAAAAAGGTCTTATGGATACTATTGAAAAAGGCTTGATTGCATTGATTGAAACTCAACCTCGTAAGGGCCAAACTAAAAAATCCTATAGACATTGCTTTCTCATCTAAGGATATTATTTAAAATGCACCCGGTGGTCCTCTCTACATAGCCGGTCAAATCTATGACAAGCCCACTAATGGGATACTAATAGATCCCATTTGTGGAGAGAATGTGATCACTGAAAAATTCCTTCTCGTGCATGAGCTCTATCAAGAAATATATGATAAACAAAAAACATGGACAAAGACACATAACGGTTTTTCTTTACATACGATGGGATCGATAACCCTTCCTTTACAAATAGGACCAAAAACATTACATGTCTCATTTTCCATCATCTCGATGTTAGAACATTTTTTTGTGAAGCTTTGTTACCCATGGTTACACTCCATTGAAGTTGTTTTGTCGGCATGCATAAATGATTAAAGTTTCCCTTTGAAAATGAAATTTTCACCGTGCATCATAGTGGCTTTAACCCTTTGTCTTCTCGTGGAAACTTTTCATAAGATTTATTTTTTCCTGAGCCTATGGAACCTATAAAACCTCGAGAAGACTTCTTTTTCAAGTGCTACCAAAATTTCAAGGAAAAATGCATAGCAAAACTATCCCTTCAAAACATGCCTCAACCCACAACCGAGCCTACCATACTTGACAAAACCATGATTGAACCTAAATACATTCCAAACAACCAAGACGTACCTAAGATAGATCATTTTCCTATTTCCTACAAATGACCAAGAGATAATGAAAACAACCCCACCACATCTCGTAGGATAAAACAAGTTTATAAGGTTAAAGAAAAAGTGGTTAAATAACCTTCCATGGTTCCTTTTGTTCCTCCCCTTAGGTAATAAAAGGAACTTGTGGTTGATAAACCCAATCCTACACAAACGCAACTTGAAAGTCATAATAAAAGAAACATAAGTGCTAGAGAACGTAGGCATAGATGTTGTTCCCTTGCTTGTAGATTAAATGAAGAAACAAATAAAGAAAATCAAGATCCAAACTTGACTAAAGCAATGCATGAAGAGTCTCCCCCTTCACTGAAACAAAATGATCCTATAGCACAACCACAACAAGATCTAAACCCTTATTTGGACATTATCATTCGACCTCTTGTTATGATTAATTCAGATGATGAGGAGGAGATTACTAAAATTGATGAAGAGGTGCATAATGAATTGAATACATTGTTTTACTCCTCTATGAGCTTACATGATAATTCTCCTAGAAAGATTGTTGAACTTGGAAATGACCCTAGTTCGACACTTTCCATTGTCCCTTTAGCTAGTTGTCTGCCTTTTGTATATGATGAACATGATTGGAATGTAGACAACCTGCTAATAGGTTGACTTGCATGTGCCTTACTAGTATTTTGCATTGTTTCCTTTCCTCTTGTGTGATTGCACATGTGTGTAATGTGATCCCCCATGACATTATGTTTGATGTGTTTATCTCTCTTTGTGACATTCCTCTATTTTTACCTACATTCTTCTGTATGTCATAAATCATTTACTTTTTTATCTTCTTTTTTTTTGTGTTTTCCTTTTGGGGATGATGCAAGGTGTCGAGACATTCATGTCTCTTCCATGTTGACCCAAAAAAAATTCCTTTATCTTTTCTTTGTCTTGTTTTTTCCTTTTGGGGATGATGCAAGGCATCTAGACAATCATGTCTCTTCCATGTTGACCCAAAAGTTTTTCCTTTATCTTTTCTTTGTCTTGTGTTTTCCTTTTGGGGATGATGCAAGGCATCTAGACAATCATGTCTCTTCCATGTTGACTTGAAAGGTTTTTATTTTTTTTTGCTCTATTTGTGTCATTCTTCCACTTCTATGAGTATTTGCAGAATGATGAAAGTTTCAAGCTCTCTTAAAAACATTGTAGCAAGAACATACTGACCCCAAATCCATCGATCCATCACATGGTGTTTGGAGTTTCATTTTGGGGGCAACCCCCCTTTTTCTTTTTCATGACATAGCTTTATTTGGAAACATGTGACTTGGCATAGGGCTTTCCAGGTTAGTTCTCATGTCTTCTTTGTTGTTAGAATTTACCATTTGCTACTTTAAAGTAATTTCTCACAACATGGTTTTTAGAAATTTATTTAAAGTGGGGGCATACATTGGCATTATTCTTTTGCATTTCATGTTTCATGGTGTAGTGGAGTGAGGCAATAGCATTAGAATCCTCTGCCAGTATGATTTTCTCATCCCCTGAGCCTATTATTATTTGTGTGAGTTGATCCCACAACTTTTTCTTATTAGAAGTAGATGTTAGCCCATAAATATTAATCAACCAGAACTTTAGATAAAAAAATTTTACTTCCAACAATTTCCAATTGCTTTCATTTTCATTTGGAACTATACTTACTATCTTTGGATTCCACAGTGCCACTAGCCCCCCTGATGCACCCTGGGCAAGCGAATGCACTAACTTCCATAACTGTCATTTTTGTATTGTGGCTTCATATGTGTCTACTAATATTTTTATTTCCTGAAGAATCACAATATCAGCTCTGCATCCATCCACTTGGCATTTTATGCAAGCACATTTTTCAAGGAATGCCCCTGACAGTCCATGATACTAGCTTCATTGTGCGCGAGGAGAGCAACACGCTCTCCTCGGGTGCTTATTAGTTGTTTTTTCTATGGAATCATATAATTTTCACTAGAGACCTACATCTATTTCCTCCTAGAGCTTTGTAAGATTTGATTTTTAGCCTCTCTTTCCTAGGGATTTCTTTTCCACTGATTGATATGGAGTTTGAGATATAGACAAAGATTGCGTGAAATCAAAACCTACATCCTCCTCTACACTAGTATGATTTAGCAATTGATCTTTTGGTGGGATATTTATCTATACCTTTTGATTTAATGACTCTGATGCACTACTGCTAATTACCTCCTTTCCTTTTGAAATGTTGCAATCCCAAAATACCCTTTCTTCTGACATTTCTTCAGCTATATCATCAACTAGTTCTAAACCTACTAACAAAAATATTTTCTCTACTAGAATTTCCAATTGTGCGTCAATAACCTTCTCATTATTTTTTGAAGTATCATACAATTTTAGCCATTGTGAATCAACAGAAATATTCTTTGAATGGATCGGAAGTACTGCTTGATCTTCCTATTTCCCCGCCATTATTAATGATCTTGAGTCTTGAAACATCAATTTCCTGACTACATCATTCAATTGATGTTCAGAAATCTGTAAAGATGGGGAATATAAATTTAGTATGTAACTCATTTTCATCTTTCCCAATAGATCCAAATACTTTGAAAAATCTATGGATAAAGAAAATTTCTTTGCATGCATTTCTATGGACAAGCGTTTCTTTTTTATATTTCCTTTCCCCCTTGACTGAACCTAAACTCTTTGTTGTTGAAGTTCCAAGGAGAGTTTACTTCTATTCCTCTTAAGTACCACCTCTGCACAATAATTAGATGATGACACCCCCTGTCTCAAATCCATTCCATGTCCCCTTTTTTGCTTGATAGGAACTTGATTTTGTGTATTATTTTTCTTTGTACATTCTACACCAGAGTGTCCTATCATATGACATTGTACACATGCATTCTAGGAGGTTTCAAAAATTAGCTCTTATTTCCATTTTCCAAACTTAGATGTTATCTACATATGCTTTGGAAGCTTTTTGGTTGTATCAAGCAATACACACATCCTTACTGGCTTTGACAAATTATTAAAGAAAAGTAAATCATGTTTAAGAAAAATGCCTATTTGATTAGCCATGATCTCAAGAAAATTCAATTCTTTATATTCCAATGGTAATGCATGCATTTGAAGCCAAAAGGGAATATAGTCAGCAACAAAATCCTCATATTTAAATTTTGGGGTCCGATGTTGCATATATAATCCTGATCCTTGAAACGATCATGATTTAATTTTAAAAACCTCATCTTTGCAAACTTTGTTAATGAATAGAACAACAAATATTCCTTTTCCTTGATCTAAATAAAAAAAATTAACAACCCCTTCCCATTCATCAAAAATTAAATTCTTTAGGTTTTCTAAATCCAATGTAAGGTTCCAAAACTTACATAGGAGTGTTTTTTCTCTCAGACCCTGAATTTGCGGCTGTAGTAGATGCTTTGGGAATATAACCATGATGACACCCTGTTGTTGTGATGGAAAATATTTGTTCGCAATCTTAGAGTTCTCATCCCGTGATTTAGCAGTGTGACTCTCAATGGCTTCTTTTTGCAAGCTTCTTTTCTTCTCCATTCTTTTCTCTGCACTTTTTTCCCTAACTTTGATTTATCCTTTGATCCCTTTCCTTTCTTTCGCTTGCCATGAAACTTCAACCCCTGAGTCTATGTGGGTACTTCCTTCTGTCCAGTTGCATTAATTTCCTACTCCCTTCTACAATTGGAACCCCCATTTTCTGGATCCTTAGAAATTTGGTTCTGAAAACCCTTTTCTACTCCATTATGTCCTTTTGGCAGACCAGATGTGACATGTGCCTTAGAATGCTCTGCATGTGCCTTAACATGCTTTACATGTAGAGGATTTGATTTGAGAAAATCTCCTTCTTCTTGCTTTGATCAAGGCGACCTCTTCAGAGTATGAAAGGAAACATTAGTAACATCCATGAAAACTCCATTTTGATACCCTTGTGAAGATTTTTGATGGTTTTGCTGGAAACACTTTTCTTCAAAACTTGTTAGCTTTCCCTGACGCAAACTTTTTTTTTTCCCTTGATCGATCTGCATGTAAGAATTTGGATTGAAGAGACCTTTTTTCCCAATAACCCTATTATTCAAATGGTTTTGGTTTCATTTTGTGGATCTTATATCATTTTTGCATTCTTCATAAAAACGATCAAAATATCTTGTGTCTTTTTCTGGGAAAACCTCTTCTTCACATATATCAAGCACCAATTGCTTTCATTTGTCTAAATGCCTTTCCAGTCTAAAAGGTTTCTAGTTGGGCCTAGAAAATCTATACCTAACTGGTTGCATTTTCAAACCTGCATGATACTTTCCTACATTTCCCATGGGCCTACATGTTTGATAAGGTCACCTGACAGGAATTTGAGGCTGACAAAAGCCATTGAATTTGTCATTTTATGCAAATTGACCATTGCTCAGCCATCATATATTCCTACAAAACTAAAGTTAAACCTATGTCAGTTCACATTTAATTTTAGACAATACAATAATATAGATTTGTTATTCTAAGCATATTTTCCAGTTTGCATTACAATTTCATTATCATTTAGGTTGTTCAGAATAATATAGATTTGTTATTCTAAACATCTTTTCTATTGCGATCATATAGATTTTTCATTCTAAGTATATTGTGATGTTTGTGGCATGATGGACCATGGATTTGTTGCAACAATAGCTAGCTCTGATCCTTTGGCAGAGGTATGTGACATATTAGTAAATTTGACATTATATTTTCTCTTCTATGGTCTATTATTAAAAAAATTCATGATGCTTGTATGAAGTTTAATTGCTATCTTGATGGTTGCTACAGGTGCTTGTCACTCTAGAACATCAACGTGCTACTGTTGTGGCAGAGCATGATGATTATTTGTTTGTGATTATTATTTTATATGTCATTCCATGATTTTCAATTTCTAGATATAAATGTATATACTTCTTATTCTATTAGTTGCATCTCTAGATGAGTGAAGAGAAGAGGACTAGTGGGCACATTTGAAAGACAAAAGAATCAATAGAAATTCCATCCAACTAACCATGAAGGAAATAAAATGTTGTCGATTGTTGTATGCCTATGTGGCATTTTTTAAATCATATATTTGATAGTAATTCTTGAATGATGATATCATGTGTATTGTCTAAATTGTATCTTGAATGTTGTAGTTATGGGTGTTGATCATGACTTGTGACTTATGACTTACATGTATTCAAGTGTATACTTTACAACTTATGCGTATACTTTGTGAATTATGAGTATTCCAATGTATACTTTGTGACTTATGTGTTTTCATGTGTATACTTTGTATTCATGTGTGTACTTCATGACTTACGTGTATTTGAGTAAATGATTCACTTATTCACTAATTCCTAGCATAAACCCACAAATTCAGACGTGTTGGAACTATTGGTTTAGTCATATAAGAAGCAGAATGAAAGTTACACCTTTTTGCACCCTTGCACTACATCCATCTGATCCTTTATCCATCGACTGAAAACTCAACACCATAGGAAAACGCCTTAGATTTATCAAATACTGAGAGAGGTTATTGTAGAGAGGCCCTACATGATCTCATAGTCTTAGAAAGATTGTTTCTAAGTGACATGGTTTCTGAGTAACATCTCGTCAAAGATTGTTTCCTTTAGCACTTTGGACTCTTAAGGGATATCGTTGATCGAATGTAGCTTGGACTGTTTCAGCATGTTTGGGTTTGAAAAATTACCATTCTTAGCCTAAACCCACCAATATATACATGTTGGAACTGTCGATTTGGTTGCATGAGGAGCAAAATGAAAGCTACACCCCTTTGCAACTTTACACTGCATGTATCTGACCTTTTTCCCATCAACTGCAAACTCGACACCACGGGAAAACACCTCAGAGATATCAAAAACCAAGAGAGGTTATAGTAGATGGGCCCCATGTGATCATGTATCCTTAGATAGATTGTTTCTGGGTGACATGGTTTTTGAGTAATAGCTCATCAAATATTGTTGTCTTTTAGCACTTTAGATTCTTAAGGGATATCATTGATCCAAGGTAGATCGGACTATTTTTATGTGTTTGGGTGTGAAACAAGACCATGCCTAGCATAAACCCACTAGTCTGAACGTGTTGGAATTGTCAGTTTGTTTGAATGAGCAAAACAAAAGTTACACCCTTTTGCAACTTTACACTGCATGCATTTGACCCTTTTTACATCAACCGAAAACTCAACACCACGAACAAATGCCTTAGACATATCAAAAACCGAGAGAGGCTATAGTAGAGGGGCCCTACATGATCTTGTAGCCTCAAATAGATTATTTCTAAGTGACACATTTTCTAAGTAACAACTCATCAAAGATTGCTACCTTTTTGCACTTTGGACTCTTAAGGTATATCATCGATCCAATGTAGCTCAAACTGTTTCAATGTGTTTTAGTGTGAAATAGGACCATGCCTAGCATAAAACCACCAATTTAGGTGTTTTGGAACTATTAGTTTGGTTGCATGAGGAGAATAATGAAATTTACATCCCTTTGCAACTTTACAATGCATGCATCTGACCCTTTTTCCATCAATTGAAAACTCGACACCATGGTAAAATGCCTTAGAGATATCAAAAAATAAGAGAGGTTATTGTATGTAAGGAAAGCTAGATGCGGAAGCAACTCTCCTAACGTCAAAACCTCAGGGAAGAATGTAGAGACGCTTTTAAATTTTACAATTACAGTTCAATTAAGATGCACTTTGAAGTAAATAGCAGACATAGAGAATTAGACAAACACATATGAACACCAGATTTACGTGGGAAAACCCTTACGGGAGAAAAACCCACCACACCAAGAGAAATCACTTTGTATTATAGTAACAAATAATTACATACATAGTTCTGACTTATCTTTCTGATGCCAGATTACAACAGCTTTCACAATGATCAAACTTGTACAAGAACCTTCAAGTTACAATCTTTACATAATAGAAATCACTCTCATTATACAACCACATAGCAATCCGTCGATCCTTCGAATCATCTAACCATCGAACCCTTCACAATTTGTGATCATAGACTATATTCATGTCACCCCTATCTGTCGAGCTTCCTCACAGAAGTTTCCAACACGATCCAACTGCTTGCAATTCCCATTCAGCTCCTCTGATTGGTCCACGAGGCTCCACATAGGATGGTCAAATGGTCAAACGGAAATCAAGCTATGTTGGAATATCGGTGAGACACTAACCGTGTCTCCCCGATGCCAACACAATCAACATTCGATATCACCAAGAGTCGTTTCCATCGGCAGGAGGTTATATCGAGTTCACCCGTTGCATCGACTTCAATTTTCCTTTTGGCAAGACTATTGCCCTTCGGTGAGACCACATATCAATGTCCAAAGTCACACCGAAGAGTCATTCCGTCAGTAGGACATACCACTCTCGCCAGGACTTCACATCGAGCCTCCTCAAGTTTCACCGACTTCAGTTTTCCTTTCGGCAAGACTATTGCTCTCGTGAGGAGATTATACCGAAGTCACATGTTATACCGATCGCCAAACAATAGTCGGCAAGACATATCATTATCGCCAAGAGGTTTCACCGATATTCAACAGTTACTTTGAAGCATTCAACAGTCGCCAAGACTATCGTGCTTCGCTGAGAGTTTACTCCAAGATCTTTATGTTACATCGAGCACCGAATGGTCGACAAGACTTACCACTCTCGCTGAGAGTTCTTATTGAACACATATGTTACACCGATGACCATTTACTATCAGCAAGACTCTCACAAGTCGCCAAGACTTCATACCAATCGGCTTGAGCTACTCTGACAACTTTAGTTGTATCCCCGTCAGCATGACATTCCATTCTCGCTGAGACTTCTCCCCGAGACCTTTGAGTTACCTCGAGAGAATACGGTCGGTGTGACATTCCTACATCGGTAAGACTTCTTACCGATAGTATTCCTTTATGGCCAAGTCTCCCCAATGACTTCAAACTAAACACTGTCGACGAGACATAAACACATCGCCCAGACTTCATACTGGACATTCATGTCACCGCGAAGACTTCAAGAGTATCCCCATCGGCGAGACCTTCCATTGTCGTTGGGACTTCTTCCCGAGTGTTCAAGTCACCCCGAAGCCCCCGGTCGCTATGAGTCTACCTGACACCCGATTGAATGGCCTGTTGGCCAAAGATCTCCATGCGATAAGATGTCACACTGAATGCTTCTTGTCACAGCGATAGTTCATTTGGCAAGACACCAACCTTGTCTTAGCGACTTGGAACTGTTCAACAAGATTCAAGCTGCTAGTCGGCCAGACACAAAAGATGTCACACTGACTTGGCTCCAATAGAGGTTACAACCTGTGATGACTTAGGCATATATTTCCAACATTGTAGAGGGGCCCTACGTGATCTCATAGCCTCAGATGGATTATTTCTAGGTGACATGGTTTCCAATTAATAGCTTGTCAAAGATTGTTTCCTTTCAGCACTTTGGACTCTTAAGGAATATCGTCGATCCAATGTAGCTCGAACTATTTTGGCATGTTTGGGTTTGAAATAGGACCATTCCTAGCCTAAACATACCCATAAAATTCTTTGGAACCATTTTTAAAGCAGACTAACCTCCTTTTCATTGACAATAAAATCTTCTTATCTTTTCATTCCTTTTCTAAGTGGTTAATTTTAGTCTTCAGTTGTTTTGCTTCAATTTCAATGCTTAGGACAACAATATCCCTTTGTTTGATAGAGTTTTCCATTCTTAGGACAACAACTTCATTTGTTCAAATCTACCTATAACATCATCTCTCACTTTCTTTACCTACACAAATTCTTACCAAATGCAAAACCTCAATTGTGTTAGGTTGAATGGCATATATGACAACAATTGTGATATATCAAGTTTGGTGTGGGTCAAGGTTGATTAACATATATGATAATATCATACGAGTTTTATTGCTTTTGTGTGAAGTGTGCATTATGACTAGTGTGCATCAAGCTCATATGGTATGCCTAGTTTTCTTATTCATGTATTATGGTTAGCAACATTCATTGTTGTGCATTACGATAATACAAATTGCATGTAAAAGGTCAAATAACATGCATGCCATGGAGTTGTATTTAGTTTGTTTAATGGTTGTATCACACTCATATGGTGTGCATATCTAGTGTTTGTTTGTGTATCATGGTTGAGTGATGTCTTAATTGTTTATCATAATGATTGTATAGATTTCACATGAACAATCTAATGAACATGTATCTTGTTCATTTGTAAGGACTTTGTTTGAAGGTTGCATCGAACCCCTATGGTGTACATAATGTTCTTGTTTATGTATCATGGTTGAAAGATAGTGATTCTTATTCATGATGATTTTATACCTTTTACATGTTATTAAGCTTGAAGGTTTTAATGGAATGAATGTTGAATTGAGTTGTAATGGTTTTGGTTGATGGTTGCATCACTCATATGGCTTGTATAGAGTGTTTAGCACCACTAAGTGACATTGATTTCTATCAAGATGATTATATTACTTTTGAATGGACATTGTAATGACATATATTTCATTAAGTTGTATGGGATTTGTTTGAAGTTTTTAATCAATAAAAAAAATCAATGCCATAAGACAGTCATAAGCTGCTCTTTTCATCTTTTTTTCCTTGTCTATGATACCACAATTCTTTGAGGAATATTTTCAAACAATTCTTCTCGACAAATATTATACAGTGCTTCTCATACCATTTTTCATTAATTTTAACTTCTTTTGAAAAAAATCAGCTACCCACTTCATTACAGGAGTTCAAAAAGTAAAATAATGTCAAATATAAAGTCATTAATATAAAGTAATTCATAAGTTTTATTAAAATGCAATTTTGTTAATCTATAACATATAAGTGATCATAACTTTTTAAACCATTCTAAAATAATTATACATTCCATTTTGAATATTCAAAGTAGAAAGATATGCACACGAGGAACAAATTAGATCGAATACCAATTCTTATATATTAAAATGTAGAATAATTGTGTTTGTGCATATACAAATTTGGCATGTATGCCTACTTAGAACAAGTTTTACAAGTTTTACAAATTCTGACATATATTCCATCTCAAGATCTATCAAACCCTAAATACATATCAATCTATATCAAATCCTAATCTTGTGTTGAACCATCAAAATCGAGCTTCCTTGAAGAACGTAGTGGCTCTAAAGTTTCCTGCACAATAACAATTCAAACCACAAATTAGATTAATTATGTGAATGGTTGACAAAATAGACTAGTAAATAGAAACTTAAGTATATACTATAATTTATAAATTATCAATTTAACATCAAAATCACTATATTGAACTATATTATATCAAAAATGCAATTCTTGTTTACTTCAAGTCTTGCTCTCTTTTCTACAAGATGTTCTGCATACGATTGTCCCTTAGGATGATTAGGAGTCCTCGTATAAAGAAATGGTCCCACACTCATCACATTTTTGAATTGGGTAGAGGACTATAGCAGGTAAAATAAAAATGATACGAATTAACATATAATTGTTGAAAAATAATCATATTTACTAAACATATATCTACTCCTATCTAAACATAAATATCTGCAATAGAAAATAAACACATACCTACTGTGATGCTTCTAGACTAGACGAGCTCATGATGGATGAAGCAACTAAGATGGTTTCCTATATAAAAAATGGCAAGAATGTAACACAATTTAAATGCACATGCACATATAATCATAATGTTGAGAATATAAAAAAAAAACATATACCTATTGTGCAACTTCTTCCAATGGGTCAAGCTCAATCAACATGGTTGTAAAAGTACTAGGTTGCTACATAAAAAGACAAGATTACATTAGACTATTAATCTATGTACATGTATTTAAACATAATAGATTTCAAAACTTAAGATCTAAATAACAATTTAAATGATACTGTTTAATAAGTCCCTAGGCCAAATGAAATGGTTGATTGCGTAGCCTCCTACACTTGGGAAATTTGGTCCTTTGTCAGCAACTATTAAAGATTTCGGCACATAAACATATATTAGTACAAATATTTTTTATAAAATATGAAATAATTTAGATAAAACACACTATGAAATTACTTTAAGTCATACCAGTGCTCCCACATCGTCTCTAGCACCCAATGTCTCTCCTAGAAATGTTCCACTCTGTGCTCTATCAACTCTTACATCCAACATATCATGGACCTCATATTTGGATGTGTCTATGGGAGCCTCAGTGGACTGTCGAAGAGGACACAAACATATATTGTGGCACGTGATACAGTAATGGGGCACAAAAATATGTGTCAAAGAGGAGGGTGTACTAGTTGGAACTGATACAATAGGTGCATCACCATCATGTTGGGATGTATCGGTGCATCACCATCATGATGGGATGCATCATCATATAGTTGTGCAACATGATAGCTCTATGTGACCAAATGACCACTCAATGCATGTATGGAAAAAATGCTTTGACTCCCTACATCTAAAGAAATCTCGAGGTAAGGTGCTAGAGTCGGGACAACAATAGGTGGAGTAGGAAGAACTGGGGTGACTCGATGTGCTCTAGTCTATCCTGTGGAATCCCTTTACCCACACCCTAGAAATCTCTCATTTAAAAGTAATTGAAATGCCTCCCTAGGACAAACTTGGCATATAATTTTTGGAGAAAATATTGAGGGATGCCAAGATTTTTATTGGGTGGTTTATCAAAAACCATCCACCAACGTCTCTAGAAATTATGTAATATGCCTCTATGTGTGCACCATTTAATTGACAATTTTGGCTTCTGCACATTTACAAGTTGTCATGTTTTAGGATTGATGAATAACTAGGCTAATTAGGCTTTGTCAATATCAAGTGCCCTCACTTCATAATATGATAACCCATTGGCATAAAATTTCCTTTGGGACTCTTGCCACTATGCAAACCTATTGTGTTGGTTTTCCAAAGTTTCAACATTTCAAATTATTGTTTCTAAAGTGTTTTTCATATATGATAGCTCAGGGAGTGTATCATAAATTTGACATACATTTCTCAATTGATCTAAATTTCTATGAATAGATTCATGTATTGTGGGAATGTTTTGGTTTGGAAACACTGGTGGTGGTGAAGGAGGATTTGTAGGGTTGGAATCAACCATTATTAAGCCTATTTATTGATAAATTTTTTAAAAATTAACAATCATTTTAATGTAATAAAAAACCTATTTTTGACTAAAATTCACAAAAAACAATGCAAAACTAATATAAAATTGAAGAAAAACATTAAAATTTATGCATACCTCTGAAATTTGATTGATTTGAGCAAAAAAAACCACTCCCAAATAGATATATAAGTAGTTTAATAGAAAACCCATGCACAGAAAGGAGATGCAGACTATAGAAATAAGCTCTCGAGTTTTTATTTTTTTATTTTATGTAGTAAGAAATGGATATCCATTTCTTTTATGTTGTTTTTTTAATAATTGGTCAGGTCCAAGACCCGACCACCATATGTTATGTGCAAGCATTGTTTGTATTATATATAATATATTATATAAAATACATTATTGTAATACAATATATTATATAATAATATAATATATTGTATTACAATAATGTATTATATGTATTATCATATATTGTATTATATTAAAATATTTATATGTTTTTATAGTTAAATAGCTGCTTTATGGGGAAGCACCCTATATTGATCAAAAGGAGTACATTGATTTCAGCTTTTTGGCTCAAACCTAGAAATTGTTTTATCCCACCACCATACTTGGAGACAATTTCACTACAAACATGCCCAACTAACGGCATAGCTTATGCAACCACCTCCTTTGGTTTGCATAGCTCCATTTTTTTGAACCTAAAATGACAAGCCACTACAAATTTGCTCCACTTTTGGTGTGGGAGGGAAGCTTCATATCAAATAAAACCTCATTTTTCTTTTTTTTCCTCTGTACTGTTGTCCATTTCTCCTTGGTTTCCCCACCACTCTCAGCCTTATCCCTTGCCTTTGGGGTATTTTATTCACCCCTCTCAGCCTTAGCCCTTTCCTCTGGAGTATTTTGTTCACCCCCAAGGGACAATAATTTCAAGCTCCCTGTTTGGTCTTCCTTTTCCATGTTTGTTTTTGCATTTTTAGAGTCAATGTTATCTCTCCCTGCAAACGAAGATCCATCCTTGTCCTTTAGATCAGTTTTTGGTTTACTTGGTGATTCCTTATTGGTTCCCACCCCATCCATTGGGGTAACCTTAGAGCTTTTCCCATCTTGGTTCAGATCTTCCTTTTCTACTGAATAGTGCTAAGGGGAAGCATCTTTCCACCACGTGGCTTGGTTGTCATATTTTTGCTTTGCATAATCAACAGTTGTATGTCTCATGTTGTAGCATCTACAACAATGGAAGGATGCCCCTTCATAGTTCAACAACTGATTCCACCTCCATGTGGCAGTTTTTAAAGATATATCTATTGGGAGCACTTTAGAGCTATCCATCTCTACCAAAACTTGGGCATAAGTAGTGTGCATGAAATCTAGTGAGCCCTCATCACACCCCAAAAATCTCCCCAAGGAATTTCCAATAGCTTCAAAGTAGGATTCGAACCAGAAATTGAAATGGTAAGTTTGGAAGTCTAACCCAAATTGGGATTACATCGAAAGACTCAGTAGCAGGGTTGAAAGAAGGGTTCCACGACTTTAGCATGAGCAGATGCTAGTCACAATTCCATCGGTATTCACAAAGGACAGTATTTCTATCTTGAAAATTTTCAAAAAATACCACAAAAACTCCTCGAGCACATGGAAAAATTTGGACCTCAAATTCCAAAAGAGGCTACTAGGTGTCAGAGATCCACTAGTGCAGCTTAGAGAGACTTGACCATAGCCCTCTGAAACGCCCAACCAAGCCTAGTTCTACAAAGTATGCTTCATATTCCACCACTTCACTACAAATATCCTCTCCAAATTCCACTATTGGAGAGATAGTAGCACATTGTAGGTGTTGATTTATTTGTTTGTTGCCCATCTTGCCTCCTTCCAATGCTTGTTCTTCAAAATTTTCCCTTCCCAAACCCCCATGCAAAGGTCGAGTGCCTTTTCCTAATTCATTTGGTTTAGTATGATAAACCATCGCCCCCCATTGCTCCCCAGATCCACCATTTTTTTCTAAACTAACTCTACGCCAGGTGCCCCTATCAGGGGACATATTGCAAACCTCCATTCATGCTTGGGAAGCCTCTGAAGTCTCAACTTTCTAATCTTTGAAAGCCTGCAAACCCACCCCCAAAGCCTCATGTTCATGCCATGGATATTGATTCTTTCGCTCACCAAGCTTCTAATGGAGATTCCTAGAGCATCGCCCTCCTTCGTGCCATTCTTCCTACAAAAAAATCAGAGCCCTAACCTTAGCTGCACGTGGCGGCATTTCTTTAGCGGCGACAACAGTGAGAAAGACAATAAATTTAAAATATAATATATTATATTATATTATTATATAATACATTATACATATTATATATATTATATTATAACATAATGTAATATAATAATATTATATTATATAATAATAATATTATATTATATAATAATAATATTATAATTATATAATAATTATATTATTAATTTAATATTATATTATTATTATAATAATTATATTATTATTATAATAATTATAATATATTATAATATAATATTATGTAATATAATATTATATTATATTATATTACATAATATTATATAATATTATAATAATTTATAATAATATAATATTAAATTATATTATATATTATTATATAATATTATATAATAATATATATTATTTAATATTATATAATAATATAATATTATTTAATATTATATAATAATATACTATAATATATCTAATATTATATAATAATATATTTAATATATTATAATATAATTTTATATAATATTTAATATTATATAAGTATTATAATATAATATAATATAAGTATTATAATATAATATAATATTATAATATATTAAATATATTATTATATATTAAATATATTATTATATATTAAATATATTATTATATAATATTATAATAATATAATATATAGTATATTATATTATATATTATATTATATTATAATATATATAATATATTATATATATTTTTGGCAAATCGCTATCAGAGAGGATAGCACTCTTTGTATTAATTTAAAGTTTAAATTGCATGTTTAAGACCCTTATTATGACCCCAAATTACAAAAAGTCATCTTTCTTAGAGGACCTTAATGTCATTGGATGCTTAGGTTTTGCTGAAGAAGTTTTCTTCCTTTTCACCTTTGTCCATTCTTGTTCAGTTTCGAGGGGAACAAAGTTATTTTGACCAGATAGAGCATTGCTACAAGCGCTTGCAACCACTATCATGGATCCTTCACTACCTTTAGAGAGAACTATAGAGTTTGTAGCCTTTGCAGGTTAATCCAAAATGCACTCCCCACGAGGGGGAGGGGGGAAGGAGAGATTTTCTTCAGAGAGACTGAAGGAGGTACAAAGTCTTTGGGTGGATTGGGGGGAATGATATAATGCTAAGATTCAACCCCAATCCACCAAGATGGTTTGAAGTTCCCCACAACACGATCCTTCTGACATTGGGATGATAAGTGTTCCATTGAGAAATATTTCCTGCATCGGAAAGTTATTTTTTTCGTAATCAATTAGTTACCTCCTGCATCTATTTTCCACCTTCAACAAAATCTCAGCAAGAAGACCATTAGCAAAATCCATTTCAACGGAGATACAAGCACAAGTAGAATTTTGATAGTTGATGGTTTAAAAGCAATGATACTTTCCCAAGCTATTTGCAATAGCCCTCAAACAATCTAATTCCCAAAATTGAATAGGGAGATATGAAAGTCTTACCCACAGAAAAGCAGTAGTAAAAATTTTTGTGTGCGGATCAAATTCGGGAAACCATGGTTTCATGCACAAAAAATCACCTTCGTAGAACCAGGGTTTGTTTTCTAACACCAACTCCTTGTCTTCCTTTGATTCAAATTCCAAAATGAAGAACCCCTTCACGCAAGGAAAAATATTGATTCCATCTTCCATGAAAGTCTTCCATTTGTCTAAAACCCATGTGTGCAGATTACATAGTTTCAGCCAAATCTTTGTGAACCGGCATATCAAAGCATGATTGGACAAAAAACCCTCCCTATCCAATGCTAGACCATCCATACACACTTCTGGTGTTGTTGATGAGATACGAGCAGGGATATGCAGACTAAGCTTGGCAGGGGCACCAATTGCATTGTCGATGGCATGTGGTAGATTCAATTAGGGGATCCCGTCACTGGACTTGACAAATGAATAATGCCCTAGCAGTGACCCATTTCCTGCTCGCTCATTCTATAGATGCGAGTGGCCTAAGAAATGAGATCACCATATTCCAATGACGTTAGTAGCAGTAGAGGCACGTTGATCGTGCCCTAAACCCTCATCAGAGCGCCACTCCTTATTTACGAATGCCCTAGTTTTACACGTCAAGGCATGGGAAAAGTTGTAATTCCTTGTGTCTGCACAAAAATCCTTCCTTCTGCCATCAGAATGACCAACAGATGGAACAGGGCCTAAGAGACCTGAAGCAAAGCATGACATAGGAGAATGGGAGTCGGCCATTCAGGAGATCACTCAGTTAGATCTTCTAGAGAGTGAAATTTGAAATCTCAAAAAATAATAATCATAATATATTATTTTTTAATATAATACAATAAATTATATTAAAATAGAATATATTGTATTACAATAATGTATTTTATATTATATATTATATATAATACAAACAATGCTCACGCATAACATATGGGGGTCAGGTCCCGGACCCGACCAAATTGAAAAAACCAACCTAAATAGAACGAATATATGTTTTGAAACAAATATCCATTTTGTAACGAGTATTTTTTTTGAAATGGATATCTGTTTTAAATGGATATCTATTTAGGTTTGGTGTTTGCTATGGCACCATGTATTTTCTACTCTAGTCTAGAAAAAATCGAAGCAGATTTTTGCATTTTTTAGCAAGTTAAAAATACCTTTTTTTCACATTTCCACCTTTTGGACCCCCATGATCTTGCATAGACCCTAAGATATTCTCTAAAGGATTCTTGTCTATTTATATTTCTTTTTTATTCTTAGCATTCAAATGAACTATTTCTCAACCATAGTCCAAATTGGAGAACCTCCTTAGAAATTTGCCCTACTCTTATTGAATTGATACACCCCTCTATGCTAGGATTCTTTATAGACTATCATATAAAAGTTGTATACATATTCTTCATATGGATAATATTCTCTCTAGTTATAGTTAGTGATAGATGATTCTCTCAAGACCTCCTATCCTTAGTTAAGTGTGTTTTCCCTTCTTAGATTTCACTAAATGGATAACTAAATATTATCTTTACCAACAACATAATTGTATTTCCCCCCCTCTATGTACCTACCAATCTTCATGTTCCATTCGCCCATTTCTTGGGAATCATTGCCACCACTATTTTTTGCATACATGTGTACCAAGGAACTCCCTATTAAATCTAATAAAAATCCACTTTCAATTATATAAAGTCATCTGACTACCCATCATCTAGAGGAGAGCCAAGTTAAGGGAGTGAGAGCCTTCAAACTAATCATACCCCATCATATATATTGCCCCCTTCTCAAGCCACACCAAACCATACACTCACTTAAGTCGGAGTAAATGAAACCATTTCATACCTCTTTGCTTCTCTACCTCAGTTGTTCTATTTTCATAATGAACTAGAGGATATAAGAACTAAAATATTTGTTTCTTGCATAAGATTCTCACCATTATCTATTGA
This sequence comes from Sequoia sempervirens, assembly GCA_007258455.2. Classification (NCBI taxonomy): domain Eukaryota; kingdom Viridiplantae; phylum Streptophyta; class Pinopsida; order Cupressales; family Cupressaceae; genus Sequoia; species Sequoia sempervirens. The sequence continues at coordinate 45,137 of VDFB02289534.1, forward strand.
GAAAGTAAAATATAAATTGAGTAGTGATTGGTAACTTATCATTGTAAAAACTAAACTAATTAGGTTAGATGTCTATTCATTACATTTGGTGAAATAGTGCAAAAACATATGTTGTGGTTCCATCATTTATATGATGATAGATGTCCATGCCTCTACTCAACACTCCCTACCAAACATGGGCCAATCCTATTTAATAGTTAAGGGTTCCCATATTTCATTACACATGAAACCAGATCATCCTTCACCCTCCAACTATTTATTTTAGTTCTCTATCTCCACCTCAACTCTCCCTCCAAATATTTTATTTCAATAATTATACTTTATTTATCACGCATATCTTGGGAATGTAACATCCTCCCCTTAATTTATATAGTTCATTTATCTATTGTTACATCTTTTTTATGTCACTGGTATGCTATTTTTATCTTTTTATACATGTAGATGATTTTTTGGATAGGATAATATTGTCCATAAAATATAATAGTGTGCATTGTATACATCCCCACAAAGTGCTAGTGTCTATGGTGGAGAGCTAAAAAAAATTAAATCCAAGTTCCTCATTTCCTATATCTTTTTGTTTCTATATTAAAAATATTATTTTCATTTCTCTACTTATTATTTTTACTAGTTTATTCAACTTCATCAATTCAATTTGATTTCATAAAGTATAGTACTATTTTAGAATTATAAAATTTTGAAGGAGTTAATCAATATAATCTAAAATAATAGATTAGTTTAAAAAAACTTAGGTTGGTCAACTTAAATGTGATAGTTGAGATCACTCTCAAGGAATAATATTTCCTTAGTAGCGTCAAACTTCTTCTATTATAGGTTCCACAAGATTTTTATGATGGGACCTAAGGGATTAAAATATTAACTAATATTTTATCATGTGCATGCATATTTAGAGTTTTTAAATAACTAAAATGTGACTCGATATATCACATTAGTATGAGGGAAAGGGGGATAATTTAATTACTATGGTATGGGTAGTTATTGGGGGTTAGGGGTATTAGTAGGGTTGTATAATCCTAATAATAATGTAGGTTTAGAATAATCCAGCCCATTTTACCTAAAATGAGTTATTGGGAAACTCTTAGTAATTCCACAAGCCTACCCTAAAAAATCACCAAGCATCTTTAAAACCATTCTATTAAATTATAATTAATATGTATATTATAATTATGATATTTGTTATTAGGGGGATTTTTTATTAGACTTGGTGTGGCAAGGGATTGGGAATTATGATGTATAAGTTTTTGTAAATCAAATATTTTTTATAAAATGAAATATTTTCATAGATCGTCAAATAGTTTCTAGATATCCTTGATTGATAAGATATATATGACATAAGGGGATATAAAAATATAAAAAATTGGTACATAGGACATCTTGTGAAAATAGGGAGGCTCTTTAATTACATTAAAGTATGAAAGGGGGTATGCAAAACATAAATTTAAGGAGTAGGTATGAATTTAAGGGTGCTTATTAGCGCCCTATAAATACACATGTTATGCCATTGGTTTACTAATTAAATCCTCAAATTAATAGACATAGTTATAATTTTGTATTTAAGTATATACTTATATGAATGGCCATGAATATATAAATTCAATACCTCTTCTCTTACTATACCTATTGCAATCTAAGATTATAACCAAATCCTAAAATTTGTAGGAGGTAGTGGGCACATTAATTAAAGGATTATTTTTCATGATAAAGGAATGATAATGTTTCTACCTTTATAAACTAAATTTTTTGTTACCTAAGTTGCATAGAAGGTAGAAATATTTATGCTAAAGGAAGTAATTATTTTATCTTATTTTTTCATTATCTCATAATTAAGTTTAAGTTTATCTCATATATTTTTCCTAAATATTGGAGGTTTAGAGAAATAATTTCTATACAAATTACTCTCTTCTATTAAATACTCCTTCCTTTATTCCTACCTTGGTTAATCCCCTTTCTATTCTTAAAGAATATTAAATCTCCATGAAATCCTAGCTAATTAGAACACTATATTTATTATTTTCCTAGCTATAGTTATATTATTGGGTATTCAATTTATGGTTCTTTTTGTCATTTATGGTTTTTATAAATATATTCAACATCAAAAAATAATTTTCTTTAGATTTAAATAAATTCACTTAAGTATCCCAATTTACAAATTTTCCACATGTCTATATATCCCATTAAAATATTTGTATTCATTATCTCTCAAGTCAATAATTAATTCAATTATAGTAATCTTAAAACAAATTCAAATAAAATGTCACATATCTAATTTTCTATGTTTAATTTCAATGTATAAAAAAACTATAAATTAGTCCAAATCCATGTTGTGTATTTATGTTATTTGAATGTGTCTAAATGATATATATTAAATGTTTGATTAATATTATCTTTAACAAATTATACATTATTTAATGATCTCTTCAACATGTATCAATTTATTTTAAATATTTTATTTAAAAATTTAGTGCATTCAATGTTTAATGTTATGTAATTAGTTTGTTGATAATTTTCTTCTAACTATTTAACATGCAATGGCACAATGGATAAAATACCATCAATTGATGACCTTCTAATAGATGATCTTTTGCATAACCCTCAGCCTCCACACTCTCCACCTCATATTCCTCCACCTTGAAACCCCCCACCTCCTAAACCCCCACCCCCTCTATTTGATGAGGATCAATTGTGAGAAAACATCAATGTTGAAACAAAGAAAAAGGTGATCTAATACAAAGAACATAGGATCAATTATGGCCTTTTTCTAAGGTTTCATTAAGATGGAGATCAACAAGGTGATTATATTGACATTAAACCATGAAGGTGAACCAATCAGACTTGGATCTACATCTTTTTGAGTCCTGGAATGGATTGGAATGGATTGAAATTGATTAACCTAATTATAATATGTGCCCTAATATGAAAAATGAAAACTTCTGACAACTGAAGACTATAACACATATTTGTAGGCAAGTTTGGGAGGGTAGAGTATTGTGTACATGCCCTATAAATTTGAGATCAGTTGGAATAGGAGGACATTGGCACCATATGGAATTCTCATCCTTGTAGAGATATTTTAATTTTGTTTTCATAGTCCTCTCATGTTGTATTTGAGCTTCTGATTGCTACCTGTAAATTTGTCAAATCCCTGTCAGATAATTATGTAGGTGAGTTTTTGTGAGTTGAAAAGTTCTAGGGCTTCGAATGCAACAATGGATAAATGATCTTCAAAATACTTTAAATCCTCTCCAAACTTGAAATATGCCATTCAAAGAGAGAGGAAATATTGTGCCATTTAGGGGCTTGCCTCAGTCACAAAATTGATAAATTATTTTTTATAATTAAAGTTATGGGGAAAATAGGGTGTCAAGGTAGTGTAAAATTATCAAGGGTGACAATTTATGATGCTAAATTTAGCTCCCACTTTAGTGAGAGTATGAACTCACACTCAAACTCACACTAGAAGAAGAATATGTCAAGGGGGGTTCAATTGTTCAAATATTTAAGAGATAGGATGACTATGAATCTAGGGAAGTGTGCATCCCCCAAGATCCAAGATCCTATGAAAAAACAACATGAGAACAAAGGAACACACACATGTATGATATATAGCAAGACAACATACAAAAAAATACATGTCAAAAACAGGAAGCATACACAATAAAAACACATGAAGTGATATAACATATAAATGACAATGAAATGAACACAGACATGATGCAAACATAATGCAAACACAAAGAAGACATACAAGAAGATACACAACAAAAACATAAGTTTAGTACCAAATGGATTTGAGTCTATAAGGAAAAGAGACCTCAATATTAAATTGTATCAAATACCATATGTCATCCATTGAATAAATGTTAGAAAAGAAAATACTCCCATGAGGACTAGCAAGTTGTGTTCTTCCAAATCACTCATGGGCCACATGGATCTACTTGCTAGAAAGTTGTTTTATGCTAGGTTTCCATGCAATATCATGGCTTTTGTTGTATATGAAGAATGGGGTTTGAATGCTATCATATGACTTAGGACATAGAGCATACCTACTTTCCACCTACTACATTCAAGGGTAACCCTAGAGATCTCAATGCAAAGGAGAAAGAAATCTTGCAATAGGGTTGTCCTTGGGGTTGAATGGAAACTAATAAGGGGTTCACCACCAAGTAAGAACTTGGAAAGACATATGAAATGCAAGATGCAATACTAAACCTTAATTCTATGCAATGACCTACAAAATGACCTAGAAATGCAAATGATACAACATAGAAAACTACATAAAGGAATGTGTGCACCTAGAAATATGGAAATGGATAGATGGAAGTATGAAAAAAAAGAAAATATACCTTTACTGTTGAGTGGGAATCATTCTCCCAACTAGGTGAATCAGTCCAGATTTTGGGTTTCTGTGTGGCAACGGGAATATACCAAAAGGGTATCTGAATCTGCAAAAATCTGAATTTTGATTGGAAATGGGACTCATTCGCTAGAAGTGGCGAATCAGTCCAATTAAGGTATTCTAAAGCTTCAAAGTTTGATCCTTCTCTTCTCTGTCTTCTCTGTCGTTCTTGATTGATTTCTAGATCTAAAACCCTGATTTTCAACCTGTAGGTGTTTTCCAATGTTCTCCAATGGCTTGATGACAACTTTTCTCCAATCTTGCTCCTTAGGAAATCTACAACCTAGACCTACAAATCACACACAAAGGAGAAGGAAAATTTTTGTTGCGTTAGTAGATAGATGTTTGCCTTGGTCAAACCCCATTTTGGTAATCAAAACTTGAGATAAAATAAAATAGTAATGGAGAATAATGAATAAAAAAAATATGATGTTGCAACTCACCAAACCCTATCAATGAAGTGCTAATATGTCTGCAATGGATCCAATGGATGTAGATCTTGACTCTTGCTTAGATAGGGTAGATCTTGAATTGAACACTTGCTTGAATCACAAAATCCTACATCACAATTGTTAGCTCCAAAATAAACATGATGCATGAAGTCATTGACATGATGATTGATGCTTGAATGCTACTCTAAATTCTTGATAATTTTCCCTTGAATGCTCTTGTAAACA
>VDFB02289535.1:0-11142 GCA_007258455.2 Sequoia sempervirens
AGAAACAAACAATTTAGTCATGATCAATTCTATTATATTATTCATATAATGCCATGTGGTCATTGAGATTCTTTGAAGGAATCTAATTGTTTCAAAAAAGAAAGCAATTCAATAAAAAATGAAAAATTGTTGAATAATATCTATATCTAATTATATGATACAATGATTATTTGTATAAATCAAAATTCATATTTGTAGTCAAAACATATATAGGTTTAAATTGTTGTAGACTAACTAATTACGTAATATTAAAATACATTTAAATTTTATCTTTAATTTCTCATTAGTGTATCCCTTGAACTTCCTATTGATGAAAGTTCTAGTAGATATACTTCATAATCTCTAAACTTAGATATTAACATTAGCAAATCCATTATTATACTATATTGATCTTGATATACTAAATTTTTCCTTTGGAAAAGATTAACATCACACAAGACATAACTTCTCTTATAGCTCACTTGTTATCTTATCCCCCTAACTTCATTTATTGATCATTATCAAGCTTGCTTCTATAAAATAGAAACAACAACAGTAATAAAGGAATGTTTTATGTTCAAAATTGATGAGGCTATATGCCTTTATATTGGTTTTTCACTTACTATATAAACTTAATTGCCCACTCATTAGTTACATATCATTTGTTTTTTAATCATCCACCGCCTCTACCACAATATCACATGCTTAATAATTTATTAGTAACAAATTGTATATATTTATGCAATCTATATATCAAATATTGAAAATGGTTTAATAGTTTATTGTTTTGATACTTATTTATGGCCTATAAATACTTGTCCATGATTACAATTTAAATACTTATCTTAAAAATGTAAGTTGCTCCTATTTTTTAAGTGTCCATGATAATAGTTGCCACATTTTATAGTCCTTAATTTGCATTTCGTATTCTTTGCAACTATTGTATGAGAGGTCAATCATCTCCAAGCAAAAGTATTATCTAGCAATATTCAATAGCTTCTTTTAAATTTTTTAAACCGAAATATTATAGCTCATAAGTTATACTAGAAATACATGGAAGTATTATTTAGATAATTGATATATAAACATGTACCAAATTCAAAAATAATAATATTTAGATGACCAAACATAATAATATAAATGATTAAAATTTAAAAATCTATTAAGAAGTTTGATTTAAAAATGACATATCAACCAGATAAAATGCTTGCACACAAATAAATATTTAATTATTATGTTGATAAATGTTCAATCTTTTAGTAAGAAACACTAGATAAATACATACATTGATGGTAGAGATTAAAATAATTATTATCAAACAAATCTTGACCATACAGTTTGTAGTAAATACATGATTGTGACATGGAACTTTGTCATGTTGCAATAAGTCTATATTTGTCACATATGAAAAAGATCTTGATCTTACATTTATTATATTTAAAAAAATAATATTTATTTAAATAGTCATAAATAATGCCCGAACCAATAAGATCTTGAGTTTACATTTATTTTTCTATTTAATTTAAATTTATTTAGATGGAAATAAGAATTCTATTAGTGTTCACATAAATAAAGATATTTCATATAGCTAATTTGTTGTATTTTGTCATCATTGAACACATACGTGAATTAAGTGTAATTGTTAGTTTTGAATTCGTAGATGATGTAGAAACTATGAAATGGTATGATAATCTCTAAAATTATTTATGATTATTATGTTTAAATAAATTCATAATAAATGAAATAAAACTATTTGAATGAATAGAGATTTTTACATAATTTTCATAATTCATGTATTTAAGATTTTGTTTTATAGATATGTTGTTGGATGGATTCATGATTGTTTGATCCTATGTGCATGCCTTAAATACGTTTGAACAAAAATATTTTAAATAAGCAATGTCCTAGGCCTTTGTTGTCTCAAAAAAAACATTGTAGTTATAAACAAGTAGTATGTCCACATCCTACAACTATTGTTTCTTCATAAGTGTAAGAGAATGATTTTCTTAACCATATAGCCTATTCATTCAATCATTATACAATAAAAAATTATAAGTAGATAACATATGTTTTCAGAGAGAGAGAGTCCATTCAATCTTTATACAATAGAGAAATTACAAGGATATATCATATGAATTTTCATGTGCTAACCATTCTATTTTTTAAGGGTTATAGTTGTGGTCAAAATGGTTACTAAATATTTTTATTTTCTTGAGAAAATATTGTTAAAATCTATTAATGGATTCTTATAGATATTTGAAGAAATGTACAATTTTATTTTTGTAGAATGTAAATGTTGTGATTTTATGTTTGATTTTATATCAAGTAGGATCTTTGATTCAGTTTGATTATGAAAAATATCTATGTTTCTTTATCATTTTCTATATATTTTGGGAGGTCTTCACCATCATTGATTCCAATGGAGATATCCTTAGAGTGTATGCACACCCATGCGTCTAACCACTTTAATCTCATGGACACTTAGGGAAAATTGCTTCATATTGTTGCAAGGTACACATATTATTTCTACATTCTATTTGATATATTTTTATTATTTAATTGATCATATGGTTGCATACCTTCCTTTGTATCTTCCTAGTCTACACTGGAGATGGGAAGGCTATCTTGAAGATAGGTAAAAAACCCCCTCTTCATTGTGATAAAATATTTGATTTTACCAACAAAAGAGTGTCTCCTTAGTTTCTTTCTATCTTTACTATCTTTGCAAGAATAAGTTTTTAAAATCTTTTAGTGAAAGGTTTTTGTGTAGGTGAAATGCAAGTACATAGCAATGGAGGGACAATGCTTGGTAGAGATTTTTTAAATTTGTCTATTGAGTTGAGCTTTGATCAAGCTTTCATGATGGATTTGATTATCATTCTTGAATAGATCTCCCTAGTGACATTAACCTTCCTTTTGTGAGAGAATTATACAAAACATGATATAATTGCACCACCCTCCTCTACTGCCCAAAAGAGTAAAACACTTTTCTTTTAAATTCTATGTACTTATGTCTAGGCTAACAACTGCTTAGTTGTGAAAATATTTGCCAATAATTTAATTGATTTTATATTAATTTCATTCTCAACTTCAATATTTTTTGACGTTGTACTAATTTTATTCTCAGATTTAATATGCTTTAAAAATACTAAATGAGATTATTTTAATTTTTGATGTCTATTTATGATCTTAGGATTAAAATACTATTTTTTGGAACATTTATTTTATTTAGCCATTTCATGTTACCATGCTAAATCATGATACAAACATAGTAGACTATGTAAAGAGACTTTGTGGAGAAGGTGTTCCTTATCTTTATACTCTATTTAAATATCACACTCTTCAACAGTGAAAAATTCAATGACAATTTTACACTTCATCCCACCAAAAAGCGGTAATTATTGAAATCCATCTAAATATTGAATGAGTTGGTACTCACTAAAGGAGCTCAAATGTTATTTAGACATTTTGAGCATTTTATATAGATTTTAATTTTAATTATTTTTTTTTTCTATTTTTCCATAAGGACTGTATTTGTTTCAAAAAAAAATATACACATTAATGGAAATATTGAATACATTGATGTTCAAACTTAGAACCTACTTTTGGCTAATGAGATTTTACACCATTGAGCCACATGCCATTTGATGATGAAAACTTTCAAATTCTATCAAAAAATTATTACAATTCCAACACCCTCTAAGATACATTCATATAAAGTCTTAATAATAAAGGTTTGAACCTTAACCAAAAAAAATGCTACACGAAAATTTAACTATTACTAACAAAAATATTCAACTATAATACATAATTTTTAATTCTAATTATATTTTTACTACTTTATAATTAAGTTGAAAGGCTTATTACACTCACATCAATGAGTATGTGTACATTTTTATTCTCCCCATTAAAATTGACGTCTACTAACCCGTCGCAAAGTAATATTATATTTAAAATTTTTATATTTGTAAGCTTTAAAAACATGCATTATCATCATCTTTTTATACTTCTATTATATATGAAATTTTAAAGAAAATATAATATAGTATTCTAATTTTAATATATATAATTTTACATGTTTTTTCATTTATAATATTTGTTAAGGAAATACATATTAATTTATAATATTTTCACACTTTTATACTTTTTAGAAGATTTTTAACAAGATAATCTTAAATATCTAATAAAAAAATTAAAAATAAATACAATATTATATATATTGAAATCAAAATATATCTGTGTTTGGCAATGGAGATACAAGAAATTTTTGCTTTCTTTTTAAAGTTGTTTTAAAACTGTTTGAATTTTTTAAGAATAAGAAAATATAATATAATAATCTAATTTCTAATAGTAATATATATCATTTTATAATATTTGTTATGAAAATACATATTAATTTAGAATATTTTAAAAAACAAAAATATACATTTTTAGAAAATACATGATTTTTAATTTATAATATTTGTTATGGAAATACATATTTATTTTCAATATTTTCACGCTTTTTATAATTTTAAGAAGATTTTTAACAAAATTATCTTGCATATTTAATAAAATAAAATAAAAAATACAATATTATATATATATTGAAATCAATATATATATTGTTGTTTAACAATGGAGATAAGAAATTTTTGCTTTGTTTTTAAAGTTGTCATAGGGCGAATTTACTTGCTAGAATACGAGCAGCAAACAAAAGAGAGTGCAAAACAACAACTAAAAACACACCCTACACCTCAAGATTGGCCTAATGATTAACTTAACTAGCAGTTGCACCGGAAGTAGGTGCAATGATTACGCCGATTGTTATTTATTTTTGTGTGTTTGTATCAAGTGTAAAGAGTGGTTTGTACCTTGGTTTGAACATTATGATAGATTTTTTTACTAACAATTGTATTTTTTGAAACTGATTTTTTTTTTTTGAAATTCTATGACTTCTTCTATTGATTTTTCTTCAATCTTGTGATGATTTTGTACATTTTTTTTTTTTATATATTCATGGTAGGTTTAAAACTTCCATCTTCGTTATATATTGATGCATTCTTGACAAATAATGAATTTAATTGATTTATTGTATTCATTTGCAATTGTAGCATTTGATTTAAAAAGTATTCAAGAATAGTCGTGCACTACTCTATCATTGTTTGTTTCTTACAATCCCCATACATGGAAACATTCATGTTTATTACAAAAATCATATATTAAATGATCATGAAGCTTTTGTATCTTTGTAGCATTATGTCATGTAAACACCAAAATTTTACAATGTTGTTTCCACTATAGAAAAATCGAAAGATCTTACAACTATGGAAATTGATGATTTAAGTGTATTCTATTAATTGTAGATTTACAAGTGAAAAATAGTGAAGAAGCTTTAGATGAAGTGTTTGGATATAAGGAAAACATTATAAATTGATGAAGTGTTTGTATATGTACTGTAAACTTCATTGCAATCACCATAAATGCAAACATTCATGTTTATTACAAAATTCATATATTAAATGATCATGAAGCTTTTGTACTTCTGTAGCATTATGTCATGTCAGATTTTAGCTTATAAGTCTTTAATTTTACTTCATTCTCAATATAGACTTGGCTACACCTTTCACTTTTACAATATAGGTATATGTACTCTAAACTTCATTGCTTTATTGTTCTCCTTCAAGTCTTTTCACTATGTGATTATGAAAATGTTAGTCTTGTTTTAAAGACATTTCTAATTTGCTAAAAATATGTTTTATGCACTATCCTTACATAATATAATATATGCAATGAAGCTGGAATATTATGACGAGTATTTGAAATAAATAAAAATCATATTAAAAATTGCTTGAGTTTGGCATTGCATACCTTTTTTTTCTATTGTGGTTGATTTGCATTTCATTGGTCAATAAATTCCTCTTTCAAAGTATAATTGGTTGATAAGTGGTATTATACGTATTATTTTTGTGTACCTGCATAAGAATTTTTTTTGAATTTTAATGTTTGCAAAATGAGCATAAAAATTAGATATTGTTTAAGACATATAGTTTTAACTACTAATTATGTGAAGAATTTGGATTTGTAAGTGCATACCTCATTTTTTCACAGTGCGATTAATTGTAGGCGAATCTCCTCTTTTTTTCTGATCATTGTGTATGGATTGTTTTGCATTCTTGAGTATCGCTCAAAGGAGAATGTTGGTTGTATTCGTAGTCCATTTAATGATTTTACTCTTGATAGTGTTGTAAATGTTAGACCTTGTCTTTCAACTTTACCAATATCAATTGTTGCTTTTTGTAAGGTTAGTCCTTGTGATTTATGAATAGTAATTGCCCATGCCATGGATAATGGTATTTTCCTTTGATGACCTAGTGATATAGGTATTATAGGTATGGTTTTTGGATCATTTTGGTCCCATGGTGGGCCACTATAGTTATTGATTCTTACGACTACATACATTGGAATATCTGGCGGTTTAGAGCCTACATTGTAAACAATGTCAATTACCTCCCCAAGTGATCCATTTACAAGTCCTGCTTGAGTCCATAAATTTGTTGTCAGCATAATTTGTTGACCTTTGCATAATATAAGTTGTTTTTCAAGTTGCTCATCTTGTGCATCAATGTCTGATTTTGATTTTGTGTTTATTGCAATACTTAATGCAATTGGTAGGTTCAGTTGTTTTAACATTGTTTTGTTGTGTAGTTTGACCAAATCATTTGTTGCAAATAGGTGAATTGAGTTGTCAAATTCTTTTTTTTGAATAGTTGTAAGTGCTTTGTTTGTGCGTGTCATTAATAACTCCCAATCTTGTTCTTTTGGTTCTGCATTACGTATGTTTTTAAGTGTTTCACGAAATTGTGTTTGAGTTTGATCGGCACCTTGTTGGCGAAACATTGTTTGTAATGTAACTACTGTAGCAAATTGTTCCCATAATAATTTGGCATTGGAATGTGATGCATAGATGGGTTTGTCCATGACAGGTGGCAGTTGTGCAAGGTCTCCTATTAGAATTATAGATAAACCACCAAAGCACTTGTTTTGTTTTTGAGGAAATGCTTCACGTAGTCTACTATCTATTTTTAATAATAGCTTTGGACCTATGAAACTCATTTCATCTATGAGGATGTTGTATACCCTGATATTATGCTATTCTAAATGAGCAAAACAACTAAAACTATGAAAAACAAAATATCAAGGACACCTCAAGATTAGCCAAAAGAGAGTGACAAAACACTAAAGAAAGTGGATAGCACAAGACAAACAGTTTTACCTTCCTTTGTAGTTGATACTCCTTTGATTGGCCCTTGCTTAAGATAGAATGTGTGCTCCTTGATGGCTCTATTGAAGATCTTTGCTATGTGCTTGGATGCAAATTCAAGTGGATGTGATTGAAAATTGGATGAGTGCACAAAATGGCAGCATGTAGTTGCAAATTGACTAAGTGTTGAGAAGGAAAATTGGCAGCATAAGGTTGCTCCAAATGAAAAGTGTTCTGAAAATGCCCTTGAGGAGGGGGTATTTATAAGAGAATTTGAATTCTCTAGAGAATTCAACGGTCAAGATGCATCCAACAAGACCAATATGAAGGGCTATGGTAGGTTGAGAACCCACAAGCCCTCACATCTTGACATGTGGAGGGTGAAGTGGCCAAGGGTGGATGAGGTGGAAATGAGTTGTCAAAAAGGTACATGAGGTGGAAAAGGACATGCACCTTGGGGGATGAGAGGATTTCCACAAAAAGGGATTTCTTGTCCCCAAGTGGGAGTGAAAGGGACTTTTGAGGAATTTTGGAATTCCTCAAAAATCTATGGGAGAAAGGAAAGGTGGGGGAGGATCTAGAGGATAAAAGGTGGGCTCAAAAGGTGGGACTTGGTCACATGTGGAGATTGTGACAAGTCCAAGGTTCTAGAAGCCTTGGAAGAATGGAATGTGAATTAAAAATTCACATATAAAGGAGAATCTAGGAAGAATAAAGAATTAAAATTCCTTGGAGAATGATTAGGCTTAGTGTCGATAATTAGAGATAAAATAGGTTAGAAAACTTGCAAAAGTTGGAGGATGTGACACCTCTAATCCAAAGATTAGGCATGTGCACATCCTAATGAAAAAATTAGGAAATAGTTAGGATTAGATGAAAATGACATGTGAGGAATTAAATAAATGTAATATTTATTTAATTTTTTTGAAAAAGAGGATTAAGGAGGTAAGGTATTTAATTATTAATTAAAAACCTTAGGGATTTGGCAGAATTAAAGATATTAATTAAATAATAGTAATATTACTTAATTAACTCAGATAAGAGGATGTTTAGATGAAAAGTGATAAATTTGGATAAATTAAGTGTCCAAATTTGGATGTCTACAGATGTATCTTATGTGTTTCATTTCTTCTTGGTATGTTGTTAGTGTTTGTCCTTGCAATGGCTTTATTTGTTTTATTGGAATTCTAAGCTTTGAATGTATAGTTGTTGCTCGTATGTTAAATGTTGCAATTCCCGTGGGAGCTAATACAATTAATGGGTTATTTTCTTGTGGTTGGTTACTTTGAAGTGCATTCCTTATGCAAGCGATAAGATATGATTTGCCAGTTCCTGCAGTTCCTTGAATAATCATATGCAATGGTTTGTTTAAGGATTGATTTTTGTAGTGGTTTGTAATTATTGTAAGTGCTAGGTTTTGTTTTGGTGATAATTCATAATTTAGGACATCGTTACTTGTGGCCATGTTTTCATTGTGGTTGGAAATTTTGTTGATGTTTATAAAGTGATTTGCAGTGGCATGTAAATTAGGGTGTACATTGTGTTGATCCCAGTTGTTGTTGTTATCAAAATCACGCCTACCAAGCATTTGGAGTTCATCTACATTTACATTATTAGTAAGTCCCATTTGTGATAGCAATTCCCATTCATACAATTTTGATGTATCTGTTGTGTTTACCTCATTACAAGTATCTTCTTCATCATCACTATTAGCTTCCATTTCAATTGTGCGATTTATGTGCCAAACATCATATTGATTTGTATTCATGTTTTTCCAATTTTTTATTATTGTGTCTTTTGTAAGTCCTATGTCAATTTCTATGTCACGAAAGTTTTTGTATAAGAGTAATTCACTCCAACAAAAAGTTTCATATTGTTCTGATTCCTCGTTTGGAATGGTATAGAACTTTGGGAAGACATTGATTATTGCTTTTGTGTTCCTCTCTTTCCATTTACATCCTTTGCGACATGATGAGTATGTGAAGGATCTTGCAGATTCAAGCAATGTTATTGTTTCTAGTTGGGGAGGGTGTTGCATATAGGAATGTATGTAGCTAGTTTTGAGTTTGTTTTGATTTGGGGTTCTTTTGAAGTGATGAAATACTTTTCGCCCAACGTTCAATGACATAAATGATCGATTGCAGATGACAAGGGGTAATTTTTGGAGCATATGACATGTTTCTTGTGCTCCAATATCACGGTCAACCACAAGTTCAGTCATGAATTTTTGATATGCTATTAAAGCTTCATCTTCAGGTTTTTGATTTGCAGAAATTCTTGTTAGCATATTAAGACAACTCTCTGATGTTCTTTCTGCTTTTGAAGCATACTTGGCAATGTATTTGAGAACAAGTGTTCATGAGATTACTGGTTGGCAATCTATATTAGCTCTCCATATTGATATCATTTGTTGGTTATGAATGTTTAATCTATCATCATTTCTTTTGGGTTCATATATTTTTTTTCCATCAATGTCAATTGATAATGTTGAGATAAGTTGTTCTTTCCAAGGTGCTTTGTATCGACATTCTATTTTATTCCCTTTCTTATGTAGGCATGTTCCTTCAGTGCATTTTGTGTGCCTTTGGACATGGTTAATTAGTTCTTCATAGTCGTTACTTGCATTTGTATTAAATATTTCATTTGTGTTTAACAAACATGGATCATCGAGTGGTGAGCGATGTGTTGTGTTGTTGGTTTGAGAACTCATACAAGGGTTCCAAGCAGTCACAATATTGTCAAAAAAAAATCGTGCTCTCTCAACTTCTAAGTCATTTTCCCAATCAAGCTTGTCCATGTCTGGAGCATTTTGAAGCCAAAGAAATCCATGGACGTGTAGTTCCACGATGTTGCCACTCATACCTATACCAGTATTCTTTTGTGTGTAGCAACTTTTCTATGACTTCTTGAAGGAATATTGTGAATCGTTGATGTAGATATAGGGATGTAGTATGGGGGTTATTGATTATGTTATCTGTACGAAGTTTATTTGATTGCATTGTTAATCTTATGTCTGTTGAGATTAATAATTGTAAATCTGGCCATTTTGTATTTGTTGCACTTAATGTGAAGAATACAGTTGGTGATCCTATTTGGTTGATCATATTTGATAGTTCAGCACGACACTTGTTCCAATATGGTCTTGTTCCTCTCATTGAAGATCCGAAATGCATTAGTTGTTCAACTAGTTGTTCATCTGGTAGTTTTTTTAGGTGTGTATGAAGGTTTTCAATAGTTGTTGGTATGTTGTCTTCTGCATTTTTTTTAAGGAAAACTGTTGCAAGTCCTTGGCTACGATGACGCATCATAAGATTGGAGATGAAGTATCGAAATCTTGGATGTCTTCCAAATCTTTGGTCATGAAATCGCATTTAATGTAATGCATATTCATGCATTTGTACTTCCCTTATTCGTGCTTGCTTTTGAAGTGCATTTCCATTTGGAAAAAGTGTGGGAAAGGCCATATCAAGAAGGCCTTCAGTATTGTATTCATTTATTGGAGAAGTACTTATTTCAGGCCAATTAATAGTGTTATTTTTTGGTTGTTCATTTTGTAGGGTTTCTTTAATAATTTCTAATTCACGTGGTCTATTAGGTGGCCTAACCATAAATGATGATGTGTATGTTGTTGTATTTTGAGTTTGTTCTTCATTATTGTCAGGTTCAATGTTTGGGGCTAGTGTTTCTTCTTCAATTTCAATTGTATGTAGCATGTTTGATATGTCTGTACTTGTTTCTGGGAGTTGTTCTAGGTTGGTTGTATTTATTTGAACATCGCTATAGTATGGGTCATGTTTGATCTTGTATTGTAGTGCATCTCTTATACAACTTTTGCTTACATAACAATCATAATAGTTTCCTTTTGTATTTAATCTTCGAACTATTAGTACATCTAGGTCAGTAATTTTATGTGGGAGTTC
>VDFB02289537.1:0-29067 GCA_007258455.2 Sequoia sempervirens
CTTATGCTACTTGACTGATTAACACAGAGTAAAAGTGAATATATAACAGCAGTAATAAACATATCAATTACTCAACTATGCACATGCGTAGAATATGTAGTGTATTCTTCATTCATTAGATAGGCAATAAGTACATCATACACAATATGTGTGGTACTGACTACAAATGAAACATGAAATATATAGTTGGCTGATGTTGGTTGAGGACACCAACCATCGACAACTACCCAGTACAACTAACCAACTGTTGGGGACTAATTCCCGATTACAACATATATTAATTACTTTTTTTCTGAATACAATAATATTTATTTCTTTATTTATTTTGCTGACTACAAAATACAATGAGAATGTTGTTAGTGAAGACAAAACCAACCAATACCCAAAACTACCATGTTATTAAAAATAATAAAGTTTATTATTGTTGTTAATATTAATAAAATGAGGTACTACAATATTATTTATTTATTCTAAAAATCCCCACTTTATTACATTATTCCCTCAAGAGTACAAGTCAAGAAGGTCCAAAAGCATCAAATTTTATTGGTGGCAAGAGATTTGGTGAAAATATCTGCATACTAGTCTTGAGTGGAACACTATTGGAGCTAAATATTCTGTTATTGCACATGCTTGTGAATGTAGTGGTACTAAGCCTCAATATGTTTAGTCTCTGTTACTGGGTTCTTCTATTTTGCCCCCCATACCCATGTGGGTATGGTTCTGGTTCTGGTTCTTTGCTGGTTCTTCTCTGGGTTCTCCCAGGGTCCTTCCCGGGCACATTGGGTATGGTTTGCTGTTAAATGTATATGCATATGTATGTATTTATCTATGTATAAATTTATATGCATGTATTTATGTATGTATATATGTTATATGTGTATGTATACATACATACACACACACACACACACACACATACACACACACACACATATATATTCCCATACCCATACCCAAGGAAAAAAAAATTGTCGTATCGCCGTACCCGTACCCATATCTGTACCCATACCCGAACTGATAACTTAGTGTTTAGTACACATGAAAATTGGATTATATAAAAGCTTCAACACCTTGATCATTGCAAAATAGAATTGTAGATTGTATCTAAGACACACCTATTCTTGTCAAAATTTGATGTAGCCATATCACTTCACAAATAGCTCCACTTGCAACACAATATTTTGCTTTTGTGAGAGAGTGAACAACAATGGTTTACTTTTGACTCCTCCATGATATTGGATCAAATCCTAAAAAGAAAACAAGCTTGAAGTTGACTTCTTATTATCCAAAGATCTTGCATAGTCTGCATCTGTGTATCCTTGCAAAGAAAAATGTTCATTCTATTTATATTCCAAGCCATACTCCATGATACCATTGATGTATGTCAAAAATTGCATCACTACTTTCTAATGTGAAACCATAGGTTCCTGCATAAAATTTGAAAGTTAACTTACAACATAGTTGATATTTGGCATAGTGTAGGTAAGGTAAATGAGACTCCCAATCAATTAGAGAGTAGCATTCACTTGAGGTGATGGATCATGTTTGGAAAGTTGCAATCCTATCTCCACGGGTGTCAACATGGGCTTGCAATATTTCATCTTGAAATTCTTGACCGATGTCTTGGCGTATTTCATTTAAGATACAAAAATCTGATTTTTTTTTTGCCACACTCCAAGTCCAAGACAATAATTTAGGAGCTTGGGATTTGTCATGTTGAAAGATAGTTTGAGATTTCTTTGTTGGTGCAATCATCTACTGAAAATTCCCAGTACTGACCAAATCATTGATATATACCATCAAAATCACAATCTTTCCCCTTTCTCTTTGAGGTAGAGATTGGGATCATACGGATTCCTAGTGAATTTGCATTGGAGAAGATGCTCATCAATCTTGATGTTTTGTTACATAGCAAACCTATTATAATTTGTGTCAATAGTCTTGTCAAGCCTATAATATTATGCTTTTATGATGATGTTCTTGACTTTTTCTTGAGGAAATTGATATTTTTGTATAAGTATTCACTAGGCTTGACATCTTTATGAAAGATATTGCTATAGTCTTATCATTACTAACATCAACATGTTTTCCCTCCTAGACTAATTTAGGAGGAACTCCATCCATTACATTCGGTTGAGTGATACACCTCTTTATGCAAGGTTTTGGTTTTATAATGCAATACAAGAAGGATCATTTAAAAAAATAACATAATCCCATGTTCATACCTGCAAAAAGACAAATTTCTACTGTAGAATTATGGGCACATTAAGGGCTGAAAGAAGCTATGTTCGACAAAGTCTCAAGGCGGGGGGACATTGAGGAGGAGGGGAACTAAGGGCCTAAATTTAGGGATGGTGGGGGACGCTGGCACAAATATATATAGTACTTGAAAAAATAGTTATTAAAAATATACAAGGAATA
This sequence comes from Sequoia sempervirens, assembly GCA_007258455.2. Lineage (NCBI taxonomy): Eukaryota > Viridiplantae > Streptophyta > Pinopsida > Cupressales > Cupressaceae > Sequoia > Sequoia sempervirens. The sequence continues at coordinate 2,422 of VDFB02289537.1, forward strand.
ACATATGAAACTTTGAAATAATCAAAACATATTTAATATTGCATTGAATGAACAATGAAAATGTTGACTATCTATATGTTTATATTATTTCAAAATTATGATTGCATTAAAAAATACAATTGGTCAATGGCCCAATGCCTCAAATCATCACTGATTCCCAAAGTTTGTGCTGAAATCCTCATCACTTGAACTAGTGAACTCCTCAAGCTGAAGATCCTCCAAAGCAATACCAACTAACTTTTTTTGTGGTACATCTTCATCAGTCTGTGTTGGCTCCTTTGGCTTTACATCCCATTGGGCTTTTGGAATCTCCTTGTACATAAGCATGTTGCAGTCAATGAGACACAAGGTGTTATATGCAACTACAAGCTTCTCTGCTCTCTTAGAGGTAAGCTGGTTCCTCTTAATAGAGTGGATGAAAGTAAAAGTAGACCAGTTCCTCTCAGCAATATAAGAACTAAAAACTTGGGACAACGAACAAATGGCTAGTGTGGTAGTCAAAGAATTAGGCCCATGCATAGTCCACCATAGAAATGGATCCTCCTATGCCATAGTTTCCCTATCCATCTTGGCTTCTTTTGAATGTCCCCCAAGAGTGGCAAATTTTGTCCACACAGTATGAATGATGCTAGCTTATGTAAAATCACACATCTTTTGAATTCCCTTCATGAACCCTGCCTTCACCTCAACATCCTGTATAGGAGTGATTCTACTTGGCCTTGGCCAGATCCATGGTTATGTTGCGTCCACTAGTGATCCAAGTTGCTTTCATTTTCCCCATAATTTTGGAATAGTTCTTATCCAATATTGTTGTCCTCAATTTTGTCTCCCTCGGTGGGACATATGATGATTATGTTGCATCCACTAGTGATCCAAGTTGCTTTCATTTTCTCCATTAGAATATTAATTTGGAATAGTTCTTATCCAAGATTGTTGTCCTCAATTTTGTCTCCCTTGGTGGGACATATGAAAGTCTTGCTCTAATTATTTTTGCTACAACCTCCTTATAATAAGGAGTGCGAGCCACATGGAATGGAATGTCATTGACAAAGAAGAATTTTCCAATGGCATCATGTATCCCATCTCTATTCTGTACATTCAATAACTTTGCTGCTGTGTTTGTAGCATCACTAGTAGTCATTCTACATTTCCCCTTAGGCTATGTTGTGGATACCTTTGAACTAGATGGAAAAGCATAAGTAGAATGAGCTGAAACTCATGGATTTGGGGTATTCCTAAGACTACTAGGAGTAGGAGTAGGAGCCCTCAATGAAAAGTGACAGGTACAAGACTTTGGTCACCAGCATAAGCCCACAATTTATTCATTTCAATTTATTTTTCAAGTGACAATCTAGCACAAACTCCTTCACCTTTGCTAGTGACATAAAATAGGTGTGCATTAACTCTTGTGATGCTTGTAATGAAAATGAGCAGAGCCAAGATTTGAAATATTTGAATGTATTATTTACAGGAAGCAAAGCTTCATAAATAGATTACAAATTTACAGAATTAGCAAGTTTCTAAAACAAAACTTTCAGAAGATCGAATAAACAATCTTAATCATCAAAATTACAATATAATACAATGTTGAGCATTAAATAAATAATTAGTAAATATTATTTTAATACCCTCCCTTAATGCTCAATCTGTTAACTACACCAAGATGCTCCTTGAATTTTATGAACTTATCTGGACTGAGCGACTTGGTGAGAATATCTACTGTCTGATCCTCTGTTGGAACATACAACAACTGAACTGATCTGTCTTCAACAAGCTTCCAAATGAAGTGACAATGAGTTTCCACATGCTTGGTTCTTTCATGGAAGACTAGATTTTTGGCAAGTTTGAGAACTCCGTGATTGTCACAGAACAAGGGAGTTAGACTTGCTTGAGATATTTGCATATCCGCAAGCATCCGACGAGGCCAAACTACCTCACAAGCTGCCTTAACTGCTCCTTGATACTTTGCTTCTATCGAGGAGAGCCACTGCCTGTTGCTTTTTACTAGTCCAAATGACTACACCAGATCCCAAACTGAAAACATACCTAGATGTTGATTTTCTATCATCAACCGAACCTGCCCAATCTGAGTCTGTGTAATCAGTGAGTCTAGGATCGTGACACTTAGTGTAAAGAAGTCCATAATCAGAAGTGCCCTTCACATAATGCAGCACATGCTTCGCTGCTACCCAATGATTAGCCTTGGGGGCTATCATGAAGTGTGAAATGTAGCTCATTGCAAAACTAAGGTCAGGTCTAGTGGCAGTAAGATAGATGAGGCTACCCACTAGTTGCCTGAACAAGGATTCATCTACTATAGGTGAGTTTGATTTAGCTGACAACTTCAACCCTTTTTCCATAGGTGTGGAGGCAGGTTTGCAATCCTGCATTTGGAACATATCCAGTAGACTTTGAGCATATTTGGACTGAGAGATGAAGATACTGCTCTCTGTCTGCCAAATCTCAACACCTAAACAATAATGCAAAAGTCCCAAATCTGTCATGTCAAATGTGTTGCACAAATCCTGTTTGATCCCATCGATCAAATGTGCTGAGCTGCCAGTAATGATCAGGTCATCCACATAGACAACAAGAATAAAAATATCACTACCGGTGTGTGACATACAAATTAGAATCAGATGGACTCCTCCGAAAGCCATGATCTGTGAGGTACTTGTCAATCTTGATATACCAAGCCCGAGGAGCCTGTTTCAGGCCACAGAGTGCTTTCACTAGTCTGCACACCTTGTGTTCTTTACCGACAACCTTGAACCTTGGAGGCTGCGTCATGTAGACTTCTTCCTTCAACTCACCGTTGAGGAAAGCACTCTTAACGTCCATTTGATGGACTTTCCAACCAAACTAGGCTGCTAAGGCAAGGACGAGCCGAATGGTACTCATCTTGGTTGCAAGAGCAAAAGTCTCCTCGTAGTCAATACCTTACTTCTGTGAGAATCCTGTAGCAACGAGACGAGCTTTGTACTTGTCAAGGGTTCTGTCAGCTTTGTATTTAACCTTATACACCCATTTGCAGCTAATGGGCTTCTTTCCTGGAGGAAGATCAGATGTTAATGGTAAAAGCATTCTTACATTAACAAAAAAAGAGGTTACAATATAAAAAAAGATACAAACATTGTAGACATTTATGATGTCTATCTACCTACAGACTATTGTAGAAACAGTAGAAATCTAAGCTAACTAAGACAATATAATATTGACCATTAATATAAGAAGATAATATTCTAACACCCTCCCTTAATGGTCAATCCGTCAACAACACCAAGTTGCCCCCTGAATTTTACAAACTTATCCGGGCTCAAAGACTTGGTGAGAATATCTGCAGTTTGATCCGCTGTTGGAACATACTGCAGTTGAACTGATCCATCTTCTACCAACTTGCGGATGTAGTGACAATGAAGCTCAACATGCTTGGTATGTTCATGGAAGACTGGATTTTTGGCTAGTTTGAGCATCCCTTTATTATTAGTGTAGAAGGGAGAAGGTCCTGCTTGTGACATGTGCATGTCAGAAAGCATCCTACGGAGCCAAACTGCCTCACATGCTGCCTTAACGGTTCCTTGATATTTTGCTTCAGTCGAGGAAAGAGCCACTGCCTATTGCTTCTTGCTGGTCCATGTTACAACACCCGTACCCAAACTGAATACATACCCAGAAGTGGATTTTCTGTCATCCACTGAACCTGCCCAATCTGAGTCTGTGTAACCAATCAGCTTTGGATCCTTGCATCTGCCATACAGAGTGCCATAATCTGAAGTGCCCTTAACATATCTCAGCACTCGCTTCACTGCAATCCAATGATTAGCTTTTGGAGATGTCATGAAGCGAGAAATGTAGCTCACTACAAATCTGATGTCAGGTCTAGTGGCAGTGAGGTAGATGAGACTGCCCACTAGCTGCTTGAATGTCGTTTCATCGACTGGAGGTGAATCAGAGTTGCCTGACAACTTCAGCCCCTTCTTCATAGGTGTGGAGGCAGGTTTGTAGTCCTGCATCCGAAATTTGTTAAGCAGACTACGAGCATATTTAGACTGAGAGATAAAGATGCTACCAGTGGTCTGCCAAACCTCAATACGCAAACAATAATGGAGAAGCCCCAAATCTGTCATCGCAAAGGCCTGACACAAATCCTGTTTGATTGTTGCAATCAAATGTATTGAACTGCCAGTAATGATCAAGTCATCAACATAGATAACAAGAAACAAAATATCATCACCAAAGTGTTTGATATACAGATTACTATTAGAAGGGCTGCGCTGAAAACCATGATCAACCAAGTACTGATCAATCTTGATGTACCATGCACAGGGAGCCTATTTCAGCCCATAGAGTGCTTTCATGAGCCTACATACTTGATGTTCTTTGCCAACAACCTTGAAACCAGGAGACTGTGTCATGTAGACTTTTCCTGCAACTCACCGTTGAGAAAGGCACTCTTGACGTCCATCTGATGAACTGTCCATCCAAATTGAGTTGCAATAGCGAGAAGAAGACGAATTGTGCTCATCTTGGCAGTAGGAGCAAAAGTCTAGTGGTAGTTAATGCCTTCCCGCTGTGTGAATCTCCGAGCAACTAATCTGGCTTTGTATTTATCCAAAGTACCATCTGCATGATACTTGACCTTATAAACCCATTTGCAGCTGATAGGTTTCTTTCCGGGAGGAAGATAAGAAAGAACCCAAGTGTGATTCTTCAGAAGACTATGATATTCGGTCGCCATAGCCTTTTCCCACTCTAGAATTCCTTTAGCCTCTGAATATGTCTGAGGCGCATAGATGTTGTGGATGTTGGCCATAAGAGCAAAATTGACGGTGTTTTGTTGCTTGCTCTTTCTGCGAGCTGATCTACCCTCAATGAGTTCATCATCATGATCTCCAATAGTCTTGAGCCACCACTTAGGCCGACGAGTAGAAGTACCAACATCTAGAATAGGAGAAACAACATCTCTTGGGATTTCTGGAACAAAGTCATCTGGATGCGAGTCCTGAGGAAAATTAAGTGGTGCAATGTCATGACTGGTAGACTCCTCATCTTCAGAGTCAGAATGCTCTGAAGCCCTCCCATCAGGGGAACCAAGAGGAAGACGAACACCCTCATCAGAAGCCTTCATAGGCTGATCTGGAGGACTGGTAGTAGGAACAAATGGACTAGTAGTCTCATCAATCACAACATCACGACTAAATATGAGACGATCTATCTCCACATCAATCAACTTGTATGCCTTGTGATTGTCGTTGTAACCAATAAACATAAGTGTCTAGCGCTTGGAGTCCAACTTGGCACGCTTGGCTTCTGGAATCCATACATGAGCTGTAGAACCAAAGACTTTCAGATGGCCCACCTTAGGCTTACGTCCTAACCAGGCTTCTTTTGGAGTCATCTTCTTAACGGCCTGTGTAGGTGACCGATTCAGGAGGTAGACTGCAGTATAACCTACTTCATCCCAGTATTTCTTAGGTACATTTTTGTACTCCAGCATAGAACGAGCCATTTCAGTAATGGTGCAATTCCTACGTTCAACGATACCATTTTGCTGAGGGGTGTATGGTGTGGTAAGTTGGCACTTAATGCCGTGTGCAGTACAAAAAGTAGAGAAGGCAGCTTAACAAAACTCCCCCCCATTGTCTGACCTTAGAGTGACAATCTGAGAACCTGATTCTTTCTCAACTAAGGCCTTATACTGCTGAAATGTATTGAACACATCCGATTTATGTTTGAGAAAATACACCCACATTTTTCGACTGAAATCATCAACAGATAATAAAAAGTATTTGGACCCAGTAACAGAAGGAGTATTCATTGGCCCACATACATCAGCGTGAACCAATTGAAGTACCTTGGAGGCTCACCAAGAATCACCATCCGAGAACCGTGTCCGATGCTGCTTCCCAGCTTGACAGGCTCCACAAACTCCATGATTTTGAGTTTGGATCTCAAGTAGACCAGCAACCAAACCCTCCCGAGATAGTTGAGAGAGATAGTGCACATTCAAGTGCCCATAACGCTGATGCCAAAGTTTGCTGATGGTTGTACTCTTGGCGGCCAGAGTGTGCTCCTGAGAATCACCGAAATCAGCAAGTCTGTACAGACCGTGATCCTCAAGCCCCATAGCGATTGTAGTACGAGTCTCCCTATCAACGATGCTGCAGGTGGACGAGCTGAAAACAACATCCAATTGGGGAGAATGCCTCATGATCTGGCTGACGGAGAGAAGGTTATGTTCCATGCCTGGAACATAGTAGACATCGAGAAAAAGTAAATTTCTTCCTCCCGAGTGAATCTGGACAATGCCGTTACTAATAACTGTGCACTCTTCGCCTCCTCCAAAAATGACAGAATCAGAGAATGGTTTGAATTTGGTGAACCAATCCCGACGATGAGTAAAGTGCCGCGAAGCCTTAGAATCAATATACCAGGCAAAAGATTGTACTGGATCTGCTGTTCTCTTGGCCATAAACGCATAGAATGCAGATTCTTTCTGCTCAGTGTGCTCTGTGACATTTGCCTTTTGTTGAGACCCTCCCTGCTTCTTTTGTTTAGAAGCCAATCGAACTCGACAATCAGCCTTCATGTGGCCATACTTATGGCAATAATTGCACTGAACGTTCTTTTTCTTCTTGCTGTCCTGAGAAGAACCAGAGCCTTTTGGATGAGAAGTTTGAGCCTTCCCTTTGTTCTTAGCAGAGGATTTGGCAAAGAATGCTTGTTCTGTGGAAGGGGAACTGGTATTGCTTCCAAACTGCTGTCTCTAGCGATCCTGTTGCAAGAGGATAGTACACAGCTCCGAAAACTTCAGATCAACATTAGCAGACGTAATGTTGAGAGTCTCGATGAAATGTTCATATGACTTAGGCAGACTTTTCAAAGTAATGACAACCATGTCCTCTTCTTCCATTGTTCGTCCAATTGCCTCCAACTGGTCGCGAATTTCCTTTATCTTTGTCAGATGCTCCTGGAGAGGGGTCTCTCGTCTATGATTATCGAAAAGAGCATGTTCTTAAGAAAGAACGCATGACTCTTATCTGACGTTTCATGGAGATCCTTTAGGTACGTCCAGACCTCAGCAGCTGTTTTGCTTGACGGCACTTGTGGCAGCTAGTCGTCAGTTACTGAAAGCTTGATGAGCATGACAACTTCCTGGTTGCGTTCATCCCATTTGTCCTAATCCTTTCTGGCTACAGTGGGATGGGTTAAGTTCCCCAAAATGACCTAATCGAGACACCGATATTCAAAGATCGTAATCATGCGCTGCTTCCAGGTGTTGTAATTCTTCCCATTAAACTTTTGGCTGCTTTCGAGCATTATATTTGTCAAAGATGCCATCATGTACACTGAGGTCAAACAGGTGAAGGCAAAACGAAAATATAAACAACATAAATTCAAAGCAAAAACCCTAGCACAGATTTCGAGGCACTTTGAAAACAAAACCTAAAAGATCAGAAAAGTACCCAGAAAATGATGTTGAAAACCGAAATTTTTTTTTGAAGACCCAAAAAATTTCGTCAACACCCACTTGCACAAATTTCGAGGCACGAACTTTGAGACACCCAGAAAAATCGGAGACCAACCTAGTTGAGCTCTCGAAAAATCCACCAGGAATCTGTAATCAAAATAAAATTTCGACTTCAAACTAAGGGTCAAAACCCTAGTCGAAGGTACGGAACCCTAGGTGGCCATGAGAGCTTAAAAAATTGCAGAAAAAATTTAGGAAATGGCATGAGTTTGCAGGAGCAAATCGCGTCAAAACGCAGACCCAAAAAAATGACCTTGTTGAGAAAAATCGCAGCTAGAACTGAGGTCTTTTTTAAGAAAAAACGTCCAACCGGTTAAAAATCGCGACCTAAAACAACAAAGCGGAGACGGCCGGGGCTTAAACGGCGGCGGAAATAATAGTAAAAATCGCGTTTAGAAGGAGATTTAAAAAAATGCGACCAGGAGGAATCAAAATCGTGCTTTGAGTCTCAAAAGAAACGTGTCCAGGAGGGTTTGTAGTCGCGCCCACAGCAAGAGAATGAACTCAACCAGAAAAAAACGCGTTTTCAAAAAAAAGCCCAGAAAGGGTTTTAAATCGCGTGCCCTAGAGAAAAAAAAATGCGCCTAGAAGGTTTCAGCAGGTGACGATTTTGAAAAAATGTGATACTACAACCTCAAACATGAAACAAAAGATCACAATTTTTTTTCTTAAAGAGGACGCGATTCTAATTCAGAAAAACCCACGAAATTTTCAAAACAAAGGCGCCTAGAAACCCTAGTCAGCTCTGATACCATGTTAATGGTAAAAGCATTCTTACATTAACAAAAAAAGAGGTTACAATATAAAAAAAGATACAAACATTGTAGACATTTATGATGTCTATCTACCTATAGACTATTGTAGAAACAGTAGAAATCTAAGCTAACTAAGACAATATAATATTGACCATTAACATAAGAAGATAATATTCTAACATCAAAAAGGACCCAAGTGTGATTCTTTTGAAGACTTTGGTATTCAGCCTCCATGGCTTGTTCCCACTCAGGAATTCCTTTAGCCTCTAAATATGTCTGAGGCTCATAAACACTGTGAATGTTGGCCATGAGAGCAAAATTAATTGTATGCTGCTATTTGCTTTTGTTTCTGGACAATCTACCCTCAATGAGCTCATCATCATGAAGATCACTAATGGTCTTAGCCCACCATTTAGGCCAAAGAGTAGAAGTGCCAACATCAGATGCATGAGGAGGAGATGGAACTGGTACTAGATTTGGAACAAGTTCAACAGGTGGAAGATCATCATCATCCGGAGTAAATTCAGGTTGAGCATCATCAAAAACAAAATCTATATCATCCCTCCCATTAGATGGACCTAACAGAAGACAGACACCCAAATCAAAAGCCTTCAAAGGCTGATCCTCAAAATGTTGCACAGACGAAGAAGAGTGAAAAGGTCCTTGTTCTTCATCAAAGACAACATCATGACTGAAGATGAGACGATCAGTGTCTACATCAATCAGCTTGTAAGCCTTATGGTTGTCACTGTACCCTATGAACATAAGCTTTTGACTCATGGAATCCAACTTGGAGCACTTGGCATTTGGAATCCATACATATGCTAAAGAGCCAAAGATTTTCAAATGACTGATCCTAGGTTTGCGACCAATCCAAGCTTCTTCAGGAGTCTTCCCCTTAACAACCTGTGTAGGAGACCGATTAAGAAGATAGACAACAATGTAGACTCCTTTTGCCCAAAATGTATTAGGAACACTCCTGTTTTGTAACATGGAGCGGGCCATCTCAGTGATTGTGCGGTTGTGCCTCTCTACAACACTGTTTTGTTGAGGAGTGTAGGGTGTGGTTAATTGGCGTTTGATGTCGTGTGTATCACAGAAGTTGGAGAAAGTAGTAGAACAAAATTCCCCCCCATTATCTAACCTAAGAGTGATTATGGAACAACTAGACTCTTTTTCTACTAAGGCCTTAAACTTTTGAAATACAATAAACACATCTGATTTCTGTCTAAGAAAGTACACCCACATTTTATGACTAAAATCATCAACAAAAAGCAAGAAATACCTACAACCTGTAACAAAAGGTGTAGGTGTATTCATTAAACTTTTGAAATACAGTAAACACATCTGATTTCTGTCTAAGAAAGTACACCCACATTTTACGACTGAAATCATCAACAAAAAGCAAGAGATACCTACAACCTGTAACAAAAGGTGTATTCATTGGCCCACATACATCAACGTGAACCAACTGTAGTACCTTAGAGGCTTGCCATGAGTCACCATCCGTAAACGGTGTCCTGTGTTTCTTCCTAGCTTGACAAGCTCCTCAAATGCCATGATGTTGAGTCTGGATCTCAGGTAAACCAGCTACAAGTCCCTCTCAAGCTAGTTGTGAGAGATAGTGCACATTTAAGTGCCCATACCGTTGATGCCAAAGATTGATAATGGTAGAATTTCTAGCTTCCATGGCTAACTCTGGAGAATCACCTGTATCCACCAGTCTATTGTAATGTCCCCATTTTGGCCATACACTCTTCTTTTGGATTTAGCCTATTTCCGGAAATCCGTAGGCTAAGCTGAAGTAGAAAACTAGGGTTTCCTCTTTCAGATACTGCTCAGTTGGCGTTCTGAGGTTGTTGTGCAGACTTATTATTTATAGCAGTTTGCTATTTTTAGCAAGTCTATCTTTTGGCAGTATCTATCTAGCATCTATTCAATCCTTTGTAGTTCAGTGTTTAGTTTGGCTTTCTGATGGTTTTGAAGTTAACTTACTATTTTTGGCATTTACTATTTTTAGTAAGTTCATTTTTGGCAGAAGCATTATCATCAACTTGGTTCAGTTTGGCATTTGTCAGTTTGCTATTTTTAGCAATTCATCAGTTGCAGCTTGGGGATTGTATTTGGTTATCTCCTTGGACTGAGTTTCAGACTTAGTCAATTTTCATGTCTTGAAGTTGTACCCCACGCCTAGGCTTGATGACTTCAAGTTGTTTTAAAGAAGGGGACATAAAGGGGTCAAGTGAGCATTTAATTATTTAATAAATGCTTTATTGTTGCATTATGAAATGGATGCCTAAAAAGGAAGTTGAATGATATTTTAATATTTCAAAAAAAAAAGTGAAATGTTTAAAGTGGCGTCCCTTTTGGAAGTTGAAGTGATTCAACTTCTTGGAATTTGAAGAGTCTCTTGTTGCTTCATTTGCCAATTGAAACCTATATATTGTTGCTGTTTGAAGAGCTGATTATCCATTGTTAATTGCTAAAGTTATGCTGTCGAAATGACATTGTGATTATTTCTTCGAGGGATGCTTACCTCCTAGATTCCAATCAATTTCGTGTTTGAAAGACAACACCTAATTGGTTTTATTGCTGCTTCTCATCCAGACTAGCAGATTGAGCCTATTGTTGAAGAATTTTGGAGTTTATTATCATTTTTGAGTTGCTGGTTCATCTACAGCTGAAAGTGAATTTTGTATACAGCTTTGTGAGTAAATTTTATTTCATTCTGGGCATTCGTGCTATGTGATTGTTGACATTGGGCGACCCTTCTCATAGAAGATGAGATCTAAATTCAAAGAACCTGATTTTTAAGAGCAAAATCGCCCTTCCAGCCAGGCCGTACCTTCTTAGAGCACATTGGGATTCATGCTAAATAAATGTAATGTCCCTTACCGGACCTGTCCTAGAATTTGCTTGTTGATTATGTTTAGGGGTTCTTCTATCAAATGAATTTTCTCCTAATTCAATGATCCTTAGATTCAAACCCTGTAGTCACCAAATTAACACATTTTTTTGTTAGCATTAATATCTAAACATCCAAAGTATAAGCATAATTACAAGAGTAATAATGAAACCAGAAGAGGAGTGGTGTGAGTAGATCTGCCAGAAGCTGTCCATCTAAGCCCAAGGGCACAAGCATACTAACAGGATGACCCACCCCTTGGCCCCGAGTTGAATGTCCAGCTCAGATCATTCCATCCCCGGAGTGGCGTGCTTAGAGGAAACACTTACACTTGCTTTCTCTACATCCCGTCATCACCTCAAAAGACACATGACCTATTGGGGAAAGCCAGCGGAGCTTATAAGTGGCCTAGGCCTACCGCCCCTCCATGGCCACAGCGGATTGTTAAGCGGGACCCCCACCCCTCCATGGCATGTGATTGTTAAGTGTAAATTATTTATTTATTGATTTATTTATTTTTAACCCTAGTGCCTTGCATTGATCGATATTTTGAAGGGCACTTTCCTTCCACTGATGCTATACCTATTTATTGAGTTTTGAGTAATCGCCCAAGTGAATTATTTAATTATTTTATGTTCATTCCCTTTAGATATTATTATTTATTATTTCTTTATTATTATATTATTAAATGCTTTATTTCATGTTGTTACAATTATAATATAATTATAATGTTAAATGGGAATTTCTTATACATTTTAAATTGTCGATATTATGATTGTGATAACATTTGAATTATAATATACATATATTATAATTATAATATTGCCTTTGGCAATTATAATTATATTGGATGGTTATCTTTAGAGTCATGATACTAGGGGTATGACAGTCCTCCCCTCTCGAATTTGCTTGCCCTCAAGCAAACTTCGATTTGTAACCTGGATGTCTTCTAAGATAAGAACTTACGAAGAGGATTAGGAGTGTGACTCAAAACTATGTAATGCTCTTATGAAGAAGTTTTCCCAATTCTCATTAGAAAGGTTGCTTGATCCGTACGTTCCTTATTAGATGTGTACGTTTAGACTTAAACTTTATTTATGCATTGTCCCGTCTTTAAATTGGATAATTTTGAGGTCATTCCTTGTACCTTGATTTCTTACTTGTTTGTTCATTGCTTTCATCCTTAGGGATTGCTCCTATCTTGTGGACTTGGCCCTTTCTTTTACATCGATGACCACGTTCCCATGGTCCATTGCATGTGAAGCACAAACCCTTTTCTTTTAGGTCTTTCATTGCCTGACACATATGTCCATGGTCTCGCTTCCCCTTACAATAAGGACATGTCCTTAGTGAATCGTCCCTTCTCGGCCCTTCCTCCTTGTGAGGGAGTTTGGATGATGAGGAAGAGTTCTTGGATTTGTCCCTCGGTCCACTTTCTTCAAACTTCATAGCCTTTTGAATGGCTTCATCTAGGCGAGTGGGTTCTAATGCACTCACCAAGCTTCTGACTGATCCCCTTAGGCCCTCTATGAACAAATAAGTGAGTCTCTCTTGGGAAATTTCAGGGACCATGACTGCTAGTCTTTGGAACTCAGCGGCATAGTTTTCAATAGTTCCATGTTGCCTTACTCTAGTAAGTTCACGGAAATACCACTCGGGGTGTCTTTGGTCGAATCGTTTGATCAACCTTTGAGTAAAGTCATCATAGGTCTTGACTTGTTGATGTCCTTGAGTTATGAGACCGTGATGCCACCAATCATGGGCCATTCCAGCTAGGTGTAACACGGCAAATTTGATTGCATTCGATTCCGTCATCGGGCTAAGGGAGAGATAAGTATCTAATTTCTGAACCCATGATCGGGCAGTGGTCTTGTCTTCACCATTAAAGTTAGGGAGAGTTAATTTGCTTACTCTACTCTTGAGTTCATTATCAATTGAGTTCCTCTCCACCCTCCTTGGAATAGTTCTTTGTTTGGCTTCACAATAGTCTTTAAAAGATACTAGCTCCCTTCTTTCAGGTTCTAACCTATAGTAGGCTTCCACAATCTCATCCACATCCATTACGGGGGGCCCATTGATATGGTTTTCTTCATTTTGCAAGAAAGGAGGTTGGGTGGGTCTAGAGCTCATGTCCCGTGAGGGAGTGAAAAGATTGTTTTCGGAAAGTTTAGAGTTGGCCTCTTTATTATTACCGCTACTCAGATTTTGGAGGGCTTGAAGTAAAGCTTGGTTAGTTTTTTCATTTTGCTCCAAAAGGGCTTGGGTTTTCTTCTCACTACTTTCCATAAAGGTTCTAAGCTCTCCCCTTAGGGGGTCACCTATAAGGTCATCCCCATCGTGATTGTTCTCAAGGTTGTTCCTCAAGCCTTTCCTATGGTAGGTTTTCATAGTTTCCCACAGGATGGCAAGAAAGTTGCTCTGATACCACTGTAATGTCCCTTACCGGACCTGTCCTAGAATTTGCTTGTTGATTATGTTTAGGGGTTCTTCTATCAAATGAATTTTCTCCTAATTCAATGATCCTTAGATTCAAACCCTGTAATCACCAAATTAACACATTTTTTTTTGTTAGCATTAATATCTAAACATCCAAAGTATAAGCATAATTACAAGAGTAATAATGAAACCAGAAGAGGAGTGGTGTGAGTAGATCTGCCAGAAGTTGTCCATATAAGCCCAAGGGCACAAGCATACTAACAGGATGACCCACCCCTTGGCCCCGAGTTGAATGTCTAGCTCAAATCATTCCGTCCTCGGAGTGGTGTGCTTAGAGGAAACACTTACACTTGCTTTCTCTACATCCCGTCATCACCTCAAAAGACACATGACCTATTGGGGAAAGCCAGCGGAGCTTATAAGTGGCCTAGGCCTACCGCCCCTCCATGGCCACAGCGGATTGTTAAGCGGGACCCCCACCCCTCCATGGCCGCAGCGGATTGTTAAGTGTAAATTATTTATTTATTGATTTATTTATTTTTAACCCGCAAGTGCCTTGCATTGATCGATATTTTGAAGGGCACTTTCCCTTCCACTGATGCTATACCTATTTATTGAGTTTTGAGTAATCGCCCAAGTGAATTATTCAATTATTTTATATTCATTCCCTTTAGATATTATTATTTATTATTTCTTTATTATTATACTATTAAATGCTTTATTTCATGTTGTTACAATTATAATATAATTATAATGTTAAATGGGAATTTCTTATACATTTTAAATTGTCAATATTATGATTGTGATAACATTTGAATTTTAATATACATATATTATAATTATAATATTGCCTTTGGCAATTATAATTATATTGGATGGTTATCTTTAGTGTCATGATACTAGGGGTATGACACATTGAGGAGGATTTGATGCTGTTTTATGACTTGTTCTTGGGCGCCATACTCCTAGAGAGCCTTTGCAAAAGGTTTCAGTCAATTTGAAGGTATATGGATGAAGTTATGAGCATTTCATGGTGTTTTCTATTTGCTGATCAGAATTTCCAGAACTCAGATTTTTATATCAGATTGCATTAGTTTGCTATTTTTGGCCTTTACTTCATCATTTGAGGGATAAACATTGTAAAGCATTCATTCTTTACATCTTAGCATTATTCTCTATCATTGTAATACTTGTATTTGCAGATTCCTTGATTGTAAGGTTGAGATTTAGTAGTACTAATCCAACCATTGTTATTGCTGCAATTACTTGTTATAATTTCATACATTTGTAACCCCTAGATGGTTTACCGCCAGTGTGGAGAAAGAACAATTAATCTCTCTTTAGTCACCCACTGTAAAGTGGCGAATTCCCACTCATAAGTGGATGCCCGCCGCAGCGGATGAATTAGTTTTGTATTGTAATGTTTTCCCCCCACTGTTCAAGTGGTAGCGTGGAAATTCTCATGGCTGGTTCACCGCCTATTTATTTCAGTTTTCAATTAATAACTCCGTCATATGTTAGCACCTCACCCTCAGTGGGATCTTGAGTGCACATTCTTGATGTTGAGTTTGTTTCATTTCAAGTATTGTTCTTTAATTTCTCCGCCATATGACAACACCTATCCTTCCTTGGGATTGAGTGTGCATTCTTGGCGTTGAGTTCTTTCAAGCTTGGATTTCAGTTTTGATGCTAACGCTAATCAAGTTGGCTAGTGCTGGTTTGTATTGTGTAAAACTATCGAAAAATTGGTTAGCATATTTCATCTATATAGACCGTGATCCTCAATGCCAACAACTACAGTGGTGAGAGTCTCCCGATCAACAATCAAACATTTATGTGCACTAAATACCATATCCAACTGAGGGGAGTGCCGCATAATCTGATTGACAAAGAGAAGGTTTAGTTCTATGCCTGGAACGTAGTATACATTGAGGAATATGAGATTCCTCCCACCAAATTGAATCTGAATAGTGCCCTTACCAACAACGGTATACTCTTCATCTCCTCCAAAAATAACTGAGTCACTGAAGGGAGAGAAATCTATGAACCAATCACGTCGATGGGTGAAGTGTCGCGAAGCACCTGAATCAATGTACCAGGCAGAGGACTTCACATGATTTGCAGGTCTTTTAGCCATAAAAACGTAAAAGGCAGATTCCTTTTGCTCAGTGTGCTTGCCAACATTTGATTTCTACTGAGACCCTTCCCGCTTCTTCTGTTCAGAAGCCAAATGTTGATGACAATCCTTCTTCATATGACCATATTTGTGGCAATAATTACACTGAATGTTTTTTTCCTTAGGGCTGCCCGGAGGTTGGCCTGAGCCTTTCTGTTGCGAAGGTTGACCTTTCCCTTTATTCTTAGCCTGAGACTTGGCTGCAAAAGCTTGCTCTGTAGTGGACGAAGAAGCACTGCTACCAAACTGTTGTTTCCAACGTTCCTGCTTTAAAAGTATGGTACAAAGCTCGAGAAACTTCAAATCAACATTAGTTGATGTAATGTTGAGAGTTTCAACAAAGTGCTCATAAGACTTCGGTAGACTTTTCAAGTGATGACTACCATGTCTTCTTCCTCCATCTTCCTACCAATCGCCTCCAACTTATCATGGATGTCTTGAATCTTTGTCAGATGCTCCTATAAGGACATTCTCTCATCCATCATGATGGAGAACAACTGGTTCTTCAGAAATAATGCATGACTCTTGTCGGAGGTTTCATGCAAGGTTTTCAAATGCTCCCAAATCTCAACAGCTGATTTGCCAGACAGAACCTGTGGAAGCTGATCATCAATAACTAAAAGCTTAATGAGCATCACCGCTTCACGATTCTACTCATCAAACTTTTCCTGGTCTTTAACATCCAATGTTGGTCTGGTCTTGTGACCTAGAATGATCTGATCAAGGTAGTGATATTCAAAGATTGTCATCATTCGTTGCTTCTAGGTATTATAATTTTTGCCATTGAAATGTTGATTGCCTTACAACATAATGTTGGTCAAACTCGCCATCTTTCATGCTTTCTGAGGCACAAAAAATGAGATACACAGAAAAGGCTCAAAAACTGAATGCACGGAACCCAAGACATGAATTCCAATCCATTGTAAACAGAGATAATTTTAGGCACAAATTTCAAGATAAATTTGCTTGCACAAATTTCAATGCACAAATTTTGAGACAACCAGAAAAAACGGAAGACGACCCAAAAATCCTCTCAAAAAACCCAAAAAGAATCTGTGATTAGAACAATTTTTTCGGTTTGAATCTGAGGATTAATTTTAAACCGTAGCTTGAAAAAAAACCAGCTGCAAGATAAAACCCTACACAAATCTGAAAATCGTGCCCAGAATGAAGAAGAAAACACGCTTAGATGAAAGTACAAGTCACGCCCAGAATAATGCAGAAGAAACAGAGAAATCACGGGACTTTTTTCAAAGACAAAGCACACCCAAAAGAAGGAAAGAAAGCGTGACCAAAAAGATGCAAATCGCGTCCAAAAACGCGTTAGAAAAATCCACAAAATTGCGGCAGAGGGAGAACAAAAGTGAAATATTCGAGCCAAATTTTTCGCTTTTTTCACTACGGATTACAGGCAAAGGCACGCTAAGGTTAGAGGAGAAAACCAAACGTAAGAAGCAACTCTAACCGTAATGGCTACTGGATGATGGCGAAGCATTGGTGAGGAAAAAAAAGCGCTCGTCGTCAACTATGAATGGGGTGGAATGATTGGCGCCATGGAGTGAGTCTTCTATTCTAATGCGAGGAACTCAACGCCAAGTATGTGCTACCCAATCCAAAGTGGAGTGAGGGGCGACCATATGACGGAGTGAATACAAAACAAATGCTGAAAGATAAATGATGAGAAATGAAACTACTCGACACCCAGAATGTGCTTGCTACCCAGAGTAGGCAGTAGCTACCATAGGGCGGAGGTCAAATTAAAACAATAACAACTGCTGAAAGAAGAAGACTATTACAACTGATAAGCAAGAACTTTAACGACTGTCAGTACTACTGCCAGCTTACAATATTAAAACGAAATCTTGCTTATAATACAAATCAGCCTATAGAAAGAGTTGTACAACATTCATGAAAGGAATTGCTGAATGAAAGACCAATTGAAATGACAACAAAAGATCCAACCTCATTCTCCAGATACCATTGAAGTCTTCACAATGCTCTTTTAAAACTTAGCACCAGCAGTCAAGAAGAAATTGCAGATTACTTGGAACTGTTCTGTCAGATCTGCAACTTTAAACATATAACCAGCAGCATGGAATTCTTGAAAAATGCTTGGTACTCCCTCTCCTCTCAATCAATTTGCTTAGACTCACTTCCAAAACCCTTAATGAAGATAGGCGCTCAAGATGAGATCATGAAACAGACTGAAATTGCTTCTTTTAAGGAATGCACAAATTCCAATGTTTTACAAATGGTACGGCCCAGCTAGGGGCGATTTTGTCTTTTAAAAATTAAAGCCTTTATCAAAAAATCTACAACCTTGGGAATAAGGGCGCCTAGGCTAGCTAAAGACAAATAGAAACTACCCACAATCAGATTCTTATCTTTTTTTGATTTGTAAATAAAACAATAGATCTGCTGTGTAAACATGCAATGCTAGAACATGGGCTAAAATGCTGAAACTGCAATCTAAAGACTTAACATGCAGATTACAATGCAAAACTGATCACAAATGAAATAGCTAAGATGCACTCACAAATAGACTAATAATCATCACTAGTCGTTGTCTTACAAACGAGAAGAGATGCCCAAACTAGGAGGTCTTCATCCCTCGAAGCAATCCAGAATCAATCCGGCAGCATAACGGTGTATTTTCCAAGATGCCCAAATGATGCACCAAGACTCCTCTTTATAACTTTTCAATTGACTTTGCAAAACCCTAAAATCTGCTTTTAGGTCAAACTCATTCTCCTCAAGATTGGCGTACTTTCTCCTTCAAGACTTAATAAATGATATTTTAATTAAAACATCAAACTTTGATAAATGCGCCCATCATAATCCCTGCTTTGACTTTGCAATAATTATAATATTCTTTTAATGAGGGCGCCACCCTCAATGACCACTTTTTAAACACAACATTAAGTCATTAACTCTAGGCCAAGGTCAACGTTAAAATATAATAATTAAAACGTGACTTTAATCTGAATGACTTAACTTATTTCTCCGAGAGTGCCCTGAAGCCAAAACTGATGAAGTCAACTGATCAAAACTGAAACCGGAAGTCAACCAACCTGAGCTCAACTGGAAGCTGCCAAAAATAGAATTTACTAAAAATAGTAAATTCCAAAAAAGTACTCTGAATGCTGAGACGAACATACCACTGCGAAGCCCTATGAAAACCCAGAAGGAATCCGCCATTAAAACTATCATCTCCGAGCAATGACCTCCTCAAAATTAGGAAACCCTAATTTTAACTTCCGACTAGCCTCCGGGTTCCCAAAGAAAGGCTAACGGTCACTGAAAATGTCAGGCTTGAAAAGGGGACATTACAAAGCCGAGATCGCTTCAATAAAAGCTGAAAGTCGCTAGCTTATTACAAGACAAATCGCTAAAGGCCATTTCCCCGAGGCTGTGTGGGTTTCAAAAATGGCTTAAACAAAAAACGCGACCCGAAGATTATAGAGAATCCGCCTTCGCCTAGAAAATATGAGCCCAAAAAAAAACTTCGAATTATAGCTTAAAAAAAAACCCCCACAAAATTCTTCAAAAAATCAGAAAAAAAAATGACGCCCACGAAACTCTTTCTTTGATACCATGTAATGAAAACGAGTAGGGCCGAGATTTGAAATATTTGAATGAATTATTTATAGGAAGCAAAGCTCCATAAATAGATTACAAATTTACAGGATTAGCAAGTTTCTAAAACGAAACTTCAGAAGATCGAATAAACGATCTTATTGTCAAAATTACAATATAATACAATGTTGAGCATTAAATAAATAATTAGTAAATATTATTTTAATTTGCCTTGAAATTCAAATTGACAAAAATGACATCTCCACATCATAGTGACCCCCATTGATAATCCATGTTTTTCTTGTAATTTAATGGAAAATTGTTTTAAAGGCATCTTCTTATCAAAGGGACCCTTGACAAAATCCTCTACTAATTTGGAAGAGCAACTAAAATGTGCATTGCCAATAGAACTAGTTGCTTCACCCCCTTGCCCGCCACATTTGTACTTAGAGTCTTTGATTGAACCCCCATAGGCTCTTTGTGATCCTCTTCATTGCTCATGTTGTGAGAAGAAGTCATGGTGACATTGCAAGAAACAAAATTTATGATTACCATACATGTCAATATGTCATTAAACAATAAATTATGCACAGGCTCGAGACACAAGGATTTTATTTATGTTTTTCTTATTTCAAATCACATGAAGTGCAAAAGTAGAGGATACACGAAAATATAAATCCATGTTCTTCAACCTTCATCAAACAAGGATTCTACTTTTGTTTTTCTTACTTTAGGTTGCATGAAGTGCAAAAGTAGGGTGCATGAAGTGCAAAAGTGGAAGATACATAAAAGGAAAAATCCTAATTTGACTTGTAAATTTTAATTTTTTAAATTTCTAATCAAATATTTATGCAAATTTGCAAAAAAAACATTTATAAATAATTTAACAAATAAATTTGAACACCTAAATATTATTGTTATAAAATTAAAAAATTTAATATTTGATCTTATTGATTTGTAATAAATTGTAATTTGTGACAATGTAAATTGTAAACCCCCAGGGCCTAAATTAATTATCAAATTTGTTAACTAAAATTAGTTATTAGTTACTAAATTGAACAATGAAAAAAATAAAAATAAAATAAAATAGTTATGAAGAGCCAAAGCTTACCATGATGCTTGAATAACGCATTGATTCAATAGTGGATTGATTTCACTCTTCACACTTGCTTGTCCTCTTGCTCTTACTCTCACCATTCTTAAATCCTAATGCCCTCACTTGCAATCTTTCTCTCCATTGCAGCTTCTTGTTGCAGCTTTCAACCTTGTTGAAACTTGGGAGTGATTTGGAATGAGACTTATATGTTTATTTATAAGTTTTTTTTTGTGTTTAGGGTTTGGGTGGGGTCCATAGGCCATTAAGGTTAGGGTTTGTGTCACGCAATTCAAAAACACAACTTTTGATTGTTTTTTTTAAATATGGAACTTTTCTAGTTGTTGTTGTGGGAGATGTTTGGGATGATTGGGAGACTCTTAGGAGTCCCTTGGATGTCTTAGGGATGTTTTGGAAATGTCCCTAGATCTGCAATGAAGGCAGGGGGATGTCTCCCCCAAGTCTTGGCATCCTGGAAATATCCCCATCCCAAAAATAGGGGGATTTGGGGAGGGGGGCGTGTCCCTGTGGAACATTGGAAATAAGTCCATGTAACTTCTTAATAAATATTGAGTTCAATACGGAAGATATAGAGGCTTTGGGAACTCAGTTTCCATTTGAACAGTATGAAGTAAATTATAATGGAAATATACCTTGCCAAATTTTAAATATTATACAAGGCTTTTGCAAGTTGTTATCAACTGAGATATTAAGTTAGGTGTCAAGGTTGGGCATGGTAATCTTACTAGTGATTTAGATTTGAATTAAACCCAGGTAACTTCTGCAAAACCCAGTTAGAAGTAGGATTAGCATAACATGCATTATGTATTTTGGTCTTTTTGATATAATGTGGTTGAAAGTACTGCTTATCCTTTTAGTAGATTCGTTAGTAATATACTTTGAAACATTTATTTTTTTAATGTGTCCGGCGTGCCATTCTTTTTTCTTCAATAAACCTTATTGATTTTCTTTGTTAATAAATCAAGTCTTTTTGGCCAACCAGTTGAGGAAAATGGTGTCCTTTACTTGACGTATATGAAATTTTGTTATGTTTATTTTGATTCAGTTATTTTCAGAAAAGTAAAGATGCTTCTAATTGAAACTTCATTGATTAGATTATACAAAGTGTATGCTTGAATGCAATGCATACATAAAAGATTTCTTGTATATCTAAGGGTCTTGAACTATTCCAAATGCCAACATGATTGTTACCACTTGCACTGAAGTGTTTTCCCATATTTCAAGACAATGTTCATTTCCAGTTTCTGCATGACATATCTATTTCTTTACCACTTCATTTGTCCTTGAATGCCAAAATAAGTGCACATCTAATTCTAAGAAATTTGAAAAAATTAAAGGTTTACTGCAGATGTCAATCCTTTCATATTTGATGAGATAATTGCAATGTGTCTTAAGAGCTTCTCTATATGCACATCTGATACAAGCTAGCTGTATGTTATGACACATTCTTCTAAGATATTATCTGACTCTTCCTGGTGAACAGAAGTTAGTGAGCAAACTTCTAACTCTAAGAAATTTGTCCTTAAATGCCAAAATAAGTGCACATCTAATTCTAAGAAATTTGAAAAAATTAAAGGTTTAGTGCAGATGTCAATCCTTTCATATTTGATGGAGATAATTGGAATGTGTCTTAAGAGCTTCTCTATATGCACATCTGATACAAGCTAGCTGTATGTTATGACACATTCTTCTAAGATATTATCTGACTCTTCCTGGTGGACAGAAGTTAGTGAGCAAAAGAGAAAACGTATAAAAGCTGATGCTGATCCTGCGAGGTTGACATCGTCATCTGTTACATTACGAGCACCACCTGAACATCCAAATGTTCTTATTGGTGAACAGGTTGTTCATGCATGCCTCGGCTGGTGTTAGTATTTTATAGACTGAAGCTAAACTTCTAAAATTTTAATGCTTTCTAGATGTTTGCTTTCAATCTTTGGTAGAAATTTTTATTTAAAATGACAAATGGAAAGCAACCTAGGCGACCCTGTATGGAACAAAATGTAACTTAAAATCCAAATCTAGTCTATTTCTTCCAAGTAGTCAAGAATTTTCTAGCTTCAATTCTCAGACATGAATGATAACAAATGCTTAGGCCTATAATTCCTACATTACATCTAGCAGTCAGTGATCTGAATTGATTTTAATTCAGGTTGCTGCAAGAGTTACTTCTGATAATTCAGATAAAGATGAATGGATAGTGGTGAAAGTGACACGTTTTGACAGGGAAGCAAATAAGTAAGTGCAAGTTTATCAAAGGTCAACTTGTTTACCTATCATGCTTCATCATGTATAACAAAGTATGAAATCATTTATTCCTTTAGCACATTTTCTACCATCTATTTTAGTTGTAAGTATTTGGCTTACTTATAAGTTCTGTGCAGGTATGAAGTAATTGATGAAGAGCCTGGTGATGATGACGAGAATGGTCCCAGGTATTACTGTTATCTGAAACATATTTGCATTTACTGTTTCCAGCACACAAACTTTGGTCCAGCTGTTGTACCTGTTGGTGATAATCATTTCCTTACTAGAGGGATTCATTCTGATTTATACAACAATATACTATTTTCCTCTTTGTTTCATATTTATCTTTTATGAACCCATTCTTTGTGAACTCTTGGAGTTATCCTTTTGCATAATGAGGTCTTGATTGTTAGATTAGTGAAAAAGTAATTAATTTAGGCTCTTTGTCCTTAGTGTAATGGAATTTCTCACTATTCTTTATTTTATGTTTGCTTGAAAAAATGCAAATCATGAACATATTTTGTAGTCATCCATGTCTTCCACTGAGTCAAAATAAGGTGCAAATGGAATCATATTTAGTATTTAGTCATAAGGTTCAACTTAACTCATTTCAAGATCTGCATATCAATCTAAGCGCACAGAAAGCATTTTTTGTCCAAGGACTTCTCATTTAGTGGAGTTAAATTTGAAGTCAAATCTTCTGTTTACTACTTTTGCAAGGCTCAAAAAAAAATTCCATGCTACTGATTTTTTTAAGAAATCGTCAAATCGAGTTTCCTTCTTTTCTAATCCATCGTGTAAGTCTTCACTTGTGAATTTGATGGCCAATTTTAGGTGTTTGAAGTTGGGGATAGATAGGAGAAAATCAAATAGGAATGCCTTTCTAATTTTAAGTTTGTGCAATCATGAAAAATTAGTCGAGGACCACTGTGGGTTTCAAGTCATTCCTTCATCTCTGATGACTTGGTCACAATCTTAACTAGCATTCTTGAAGCCTTTATGAAAATAATTGCTATAAAACTGAAGGCCAAATATTTAGTAGAGAATATTGTGCAAGCACTAAGTAATGCAGTGAGTTCATATTTTATAAAATGTGAGAGATCATGTACTTTGTTGTGCTTGTTAGGTAAATTTTTTCTGTTGTAGCAAATTGTGCTTTAAAACAAATTACTGTCTTTATGAGTTTCTTGCAGGAAGTACAAATTGCCACTCTCTTGTGTCATACCATTCCCAAAACGCGCAGATTCTTCGACTGCAACAGACTTTCCAACTGGTAGCCAAGTCCTTGCAGTATATCCTGGAACTACTGCACTTTATAAAGCAGCTGTAGTTGGTTCCCACCGCAAGGTAACATTTAAAGACATGACATGCAACTTCACTCCTGTATGTATGTTATTTTATTTTTTCAAGTATTTCTGCTATTTTAACAACTGCTAGCACAGAAGATCCCTCTTGTTTTCCAATAATTGACTAAATTACATAGTTTAGCATATTGCCTGTAATTGTATCAAAAGAATACCACATCTTTGGTCATTAAAGTAGAGAAAACTTATCCTATGAAAGACCCTAATTAACAAAATAATAGATTCACATTGAAATCTTAATACAGTTCTTGAATAATAATTAGAATTGAATGTTTGAATGCACGAAATAAATTTAGTTATAACTTATAATATTATCCTAGAGGACTAAATTAATGGATTTATATCAAGGTAGCAAAGTTTAATGCATGATAAATAAAGGTTATGTTTGACCTGAAAAATTATTTTTCTAAACCTGTAAACCATCCTTGTCCAATGGTTATTTTCTAGGACATATGAATATTTATTGTAGATGCATAGTTTAGTATTCACTCATGTTCCTTGCCCTCATTGTCTTCATTGGTTTAGTTGCCAATAGGAGTGCACTAGTACTTTGGACTTTGGTCAAAATCTCTTGCTTTATTTTCAAGTATCATAGCTCTTATGGTATTGTAACGACCTATCCCTTGCGTAAATAAAAATTTCCATTTTTTACATCCTACAAGTAAGTAAACGTGTTAACATGTCATTGCAAATAAAATTTTTCCTTTTCTTTATTGATAAAACATGAACAAGTTGCCATATTAATTTACAATAAAGATTCCATTTTAATATAATAACTTCACAAGGACATGAAACAAGAATACATACCTTACTAACATAGCTCCAATGAGCTTTAGAACAAATAGTAGTAAGAAGGTCCAGGATTCTTTTCCTTTCAAATTTTGGTACATCAGCCGCTTGTTGAGGAGGAGATACATCACTCGGGCGCTTTTCCGCCAACCACGGACTTATAATGTGGTCCCCCGCACATCCATTATTCAATAGATGGCCCTCCCTTCGTCGAAGAGATTGGTAGGGTATCCTTTAATGATTACCAACTGAGCATAGTGTTGTGTCCTACACAACTAGAACCTTGCTATTTCACAATCTCGAACTAGAACAAGGATCACAATGAACTAACAGTGTAGTCTCAACTATCTCACACCTAAGTGGATGTCGTACATTTCACTACTTTGGCCAAAGTATTCTCATTCAGTACTTCGAATGAAGGTCATCTATCATATACACTACTTAGGGCCTATTTGACTTAAGGCTATCTTACACTATGCGTAGGCTATGTCCTTCAATGGATATTCAGTCATCCCATACTACCTACTACAAACTATCTACTTAGAAACGAATCAGTGTACGAGTGTCTTGTTTCATAACTCCTAATTAGGAAATCTTTATCCTAAGAGTGTTTAGTTTGTCTCAGTTAACCTAATAACTTAAGCTTAAGACCTTACTTGTTTCTGCCTTCATTTCGAACCTAATAGATAATAACTACTTCATCGTATTCTCCATATATGGAGATCATACAAAACATGCAATATTCATTCTTAATGCATATAAATCCTTCCCTTTTTATCTTTTTCCATTATTTCCTTTTAATGCAAGATAAGTAAACTAATTCCTTAAGTTCTTTTCACATATAATCCCATTTTACCCATTCCCTTTTCCAATGAATCCCTTACACAATTTTCCCTTCTATGCATTGCTTGTAGATGTTCATCAAAATAGTTCTATCCTATTAGAACTACGGAAAACAACAATCACAAGACCAAAAATAAACCAGCACTCAAATAAAGGTTATATACTAAAGAAGATTCATGCCTGATTTTAAGCTTCTCCTTCCAAAATTGTTCTTCCAGTCCCTCCTTCAAACAAGCTTCCAGAATTTCAGTCTGAAAATGGCTTCTCTATGATAAAATCTCACTCTATAATAATCTTTCTAAGCCTCTTCTCTCAATTGTGATTCGTCCACTAATTCCTTACTCAACTATAACTCACAATGACCTCACTCTCAGCTTAAAATGGGATATTATCTGTTAATGGCAGTTGCTGGTATAACTCACTGTATTTTCAACTTAGCAAAACAAAAAATACAAACAAAACAATGAAATGGATATGGGAGCTCAATAAAAATGCTAAACTCGGATTGCACAAGTGATGAAACACTAAATGGCAAGACGTCTATAGATAGGCCCGAAATGCAATGATTTCTACTAATGGAGGCATGTGGATTGACAACAAAATGCCCATAAATATTCAAAGTGAAACCTGGCGGGTTTCTAAACCCTTAATCATCAAAATGAGAGTGAATCGACCTCATTTGAGCCAACAAATCAAGACTTAATCAACTCAGAAAGGAAGAAACGCCACTTACAGGAAAAAAACCAGTTTTGGCACTCAAGAGGAAATGAATCACCATTTCAGCGAATTGGTCAAGATACATCTTGCAACACATCATACCCTTCAGCTGCGTTGCCCTCTTTCCAGCTCTTTGACATTTTCTTCCAGAATTCCATGCGTTTCTCTTCCACGCCATTTCACGGGAAATGAA
>VDFB02289538.1:0-28567 GCA_007258455.2 Sequoia sempervirens
TAGAAAATTTTGCCAGTATCCGTTTCGAAAGAAACCCAGAAAAACCCAGAAAACGTTACTATTTCGAGAAAATTTCTAAAAATAGCGGTTTTCCTAAAATTTAGGGATGAAAAACTGAGATCTGGGTTTTGTAGGTTAAGTTATTCTTAGCAGACCCAGATCGTCAGAAATTGAAAATTTTGTGTTTCGACCCCTCATGCAAGACATGTACACCCAAATTTTGACCTTTTTGACTGATTTAACAAGACTTCTACTCATTTCTTCAAAATATCTAAGTGTAACAAAAGAATTTTTCGTTACAACACTATTCTTAATTGTCTTCTTGTTCAATGCTTTGCAATCCACACACATGTGCATGGTTCCATCCTTCTTCACCAACACAACTGAAGAAGCAAAAGGACTCTTGCTTGGCCTTATGTGCCCCATCGCCAAAATCTCCTAAATGGTTTTCTCAATCTCATCCTTAAGTCTCTTAGGATGCCTGTAGGGGGCAGTAACCACAGGTTTGGCTCCCTCCTCTAGTTCTATCACATGCTTAATGCCTCCATCAAGAGGCCTACCTGGAGGAATGTTACTAAATACTTTGCTTCTTTTGGTAATCAAACCCTATGTGTCAGGCGGATAGGACCTCCTTCACCTCTTCTATAACCATAGGCATAATCACACACTCTACTGCCCACTCAACCTAATCATGTCTAAAAAGTCTCTCCATACATTTGAAAGAGAACACACAAAGTCCTCCATTTGACATGCCCCTCAAGACCACATTTCTCCCCTCTGGCTTAAATTTCAGCTCCATGGTCTGAAAAAATTAAGAGTGATCTCACCAAGTGATCAAAGCCATTGCATCCCCATCACTACATCGGTATCTCCAATACTAACCATGTAAAAGTCATCCTTGACTTCATAATTCCCCAACTGCAAGCTCAACTGTGGGACCATCTTAGTGTAGTTGATTGTAAATCCATCTGCCACCATCACCCGTAAACCACCTACTTCTTGAGTGTGAAGGCCTGTACGAGCAACCAGCCCCTCATCAATGAAATTGTGTGTGGCTCCTATGTCAATCAATGCAATCATCTGCTGCCCCTTAAGTACTCATCTAATGCATAGAGACTCATTCTTTTGAAAGCTATGTAGTTGAGCAAGCTTCCCATCTTTGTCCTTTTCCTTTTCAACCTCTTCTGGAGCCTTTTCCTCTTCACTATCCTTTGAATCAAATTGTTGGTCTAATTTTTCTGATGCACTTTCCTCAACAGAATAGTACTCTATTTGATGCACCTTCCCCTTTGCAGTACACTTATGCCCATGAGACCAAGGCTCCTTACATGTGAAACATAAACCTTTCTTCCTTAGGTCATTTAGTGTCTCACTATAGATCCTAATAACATGTTTCTTTGGCTGTTCGGGCTCCCTCGTGATATGTTTTTTGTCCTTATCCTTCTTATGCAAAAATCCTTTGGTCTGAAATTTACTCTTGGAGGTGGAAGCTTCCATGTCTCTTGCCTTCTTGATTGTTTCCTGAAGAGAAAGTGGGTTAAAGGCTTTAATCAAACCCCTAAAAGGATCGGATAACCATCAATGAAGAGCACTACAAGCCTCCTCTCAAATATATCTGTCACCAACATTGACAATCTTTGAAAATATGCAACATAGGCATCCATTGAACCCCATTGTTTCAGCTATGCTAACTCCTTAAAGTGAAGCTCTGGGTCTTTTTTATCAAACCTATCTATCAATTTTTCTATGAACTCTGCATAGGAGGTAATTTGTGGATGTCCCATAGTAATCATCCCATGGTGCCACCACTCATGTGCAACCCCATCTAAGTGAATGGAAGCATACTGTATTGACTCTAACTCTGGCATGGGATTAAGAGTGAAATAAGTGTCCAACCTGTTGGACCCAAGCTCTCGCTGAAATCTTCCTTGACCTGTCAAAGTTAAGGAAGATTGAGTTTCCCAACTTTTCTAGGAAGATCATTATTCTAATCTCCATTGCCCCTCTTGGGCATGTGCCTCATCTTGAGATTTATCTAATCCCTAAGTGATATGTCATGCTGGAAACCAGGCCCTGCATCCATCCAATCTTATCTAAATTGGTCTTGCATTTCAACTATAGTGAGCTCCTGATTGGGTTGTGCCTCTCCTCTTGGTGGAAATATAGGCATAAGAGACCTAGCCATGGCTGCCCCATTCTGTTGATTGGCTGCTCTTTGCTGTATTATATCATATTACCTTGCCCCAAACGATCCAATCTTTGTACCAACTGTGAAAGTTGTTGATTGGTCTCATGAGCACGTTGGGTTACTCTTTCTTGACCTCTAACCACAGCATCCAGGAGTAGCATCATACGATCTTGCTCAACATTATTTCTTTCAACTTCTTCTCCCCTTTCACCCATGTTTTCTAAATTTTTTGATTCAACTGGGTGTGTTTCAAGGTGCTGCTCTTCACTCTCAAAAGGCCAATGTTCCCACAAGTCTTCTCTTTTCCTCAATCTCTCACGGTACCTTCTCTCTCTGTCACTAATGCTCATAGATTTGTGTTACCCACTGGTTGATAGGATGATTTGTACTTTGATACCACTGTAATGACTGACCCTGATTTTTTTTTTAAGTTTTGTTTGTTGATTGGAATGTTTTTTATGTTGTTTTGTTTGACGTTTTCAAATGCCATTCATTGTTTCATGCATACATGATATAGAAAGCATAAAGTATGGAAATACTGAAAAAACTTGATTGCAACTAGGTAAAAACTTTCAAGTATATATCTCATTGATAACATACTAGAATTCAGACTTAACATACAAGAAATCAGACTTGATAGTATTCAGTTCAGACCTGGTAAGTGCCTTCAAACAACAGTCACTTAGCTCCATATTTGCAACATCCAAACTCCAACATGAAGGCCATCAAAACCTCTCGAAACTCAACACAATAAGCTGCTCATCCAACCCCATTTTTGAGCAGAAACAGACCTATACAACAGCAGGTCGAAAATGCTCAGAATGACCAAACTAGGGCAGCCCTCCTATGTTGGGTGACCTACCCCAGAAAATCCAGCTTCGCCAAATAAATTTGAGTCAATATGTGGAATGGGATGCCTTGGTGAGGGGCTTCCAAAGATACAATACCCAAAACGATATCATGTGCCAAAATGGAGTTATGAACATTTTACAAAATTCTGTCCCTCGCAAGATAATGTCCAAAAATCTCAGAAAACAACTTCAAAAGCCTAAAAACTGTTAATGTTCATAGCAGCGTCGAGAGAATTCTTCTAGCCACGATATAATGGATAAATTTGATGGAGCCTAAACGGCTATCAAATTTATAGGAGACCGATATTATTGAAGAGGCACTTCATTTATTTAAATGATAATCGAATTTATGAAGAGGCATGAATTGTATCAAATAATAATTAATGAGGAGCGCTTCTCAAGGCAACATTGTAATTCTTATCTTGGCCGACCTTCATTGTAATTCATAATTATTATTTGTATTTATTTTTTCCTTCGGTGGCCAACCTAGTTCTTGTAGAGGTGCAACCTCTCTAGCAAATGTATATATAGAAGTTCATTCTCACTCATTCATCATCAAGCAAGTTCGATTCCCTCCTATAAGCAAGTGTGAATTCTATACAGAGCAGCTCCTTCTATCAAGTGCGAATTTCTTCTAGGGCAGATTGTGAATCCATTGAAGAGCAGATTTGTGTTCAAGGAAGAGCAGATTGTCCTTTGTTATTACAACCATTGCTGGTGCTGAAAATTGGCCTTGTGTGTGGCCTCATTGTAAAGAGACTTGTTGCCATTACTTATATATATATATAAGAGATATATTTGTTGCTGGGTTTGTCTCCCTCAAGTGGAGGGTTTTCCCAAGATATATGCTGTGTTATTGCGTCTGATTTTGAATTAAATTTCTGTCTTAATAATCTGATCATTAAAAACTAACATGGTATCAGAGCGGGTTTGAAGAAGATCTTGATCAGATTTAGTATTGCAGCGTTACTCTTATTACTCTTTCTCATCTTTGATCACATCTATCCCTTCATTAAGATGGTGAACGGACTCAAGATCGAGGACAGACTTGAGGGAGCAACAAATTTCACATCTTGGAGATTTAAAATTATGCTCCCCTTGGAGGAAAATGAATTGGCTGAGTTCGTGGAGACCAAAATTTCTGAGCCTACTGATGAGGAAGAGAAGATTCAATGGAAGAAGAAAGATACTAAGGCGAAGAAGATGTTGGTTGATTCCGTGAAGGACCATATTGTTCCAATCATTTCTAAGTTGAAGACAGCAAGAGAGATGCTTAAGACTTTGGAGGAGATGTATGAGATCAACAACACAAGCCGTGCACTTGCATTAAAGCAACAACTTCATCATGTTAAGATGGCGGAATAAGGAAGGAGAATCTGTCATTGCTTACTTCATGAAGATTTCGAATTGAGATATCAGCTCTCTACCATTGGTCATATTGTTGATGTCAAGGATTTGACCATGTTGGCTCTTAATGGTCTTCCTTCATCTTGGGAGTCTTACATTCAAGGAATCAGCGCGAGATCGAAACTTCCCAAGTTTGATCGTTTGAGGGCGAACTGTATTCAAGAAGAGTCTAGGTTGGCTGTGAGAGGTATTGGTTGAAGCTCTACAAATGAAGACATACATGTTCTTTCCGCTCAATTCTCGAAGAAGAAAGGAAAAGGAGGAAAGAAAGGATACTTCAAGAGGAATTAGAGATAAAGGGTCAAATGGTGCTCCTGCATTCAAGAAGAAGAAGGATCTATCTTGCGTTCAATGCTTTCGATGTGACAAGTTTGGTCACTATGCAAAGGATTGCCCATCCAGGCCTAATCAGCATGCTTCATTTGCGGATGTGGATGAGATCTCTCCTCAAAAGGATTCTAGGGAATTTCTATTCTAAGTCATGGACCTGTGTTCAAGCCGTGAAGATGGTGGACTGATATGAGCGCATTCATCAGAATATTTAAAGAGATAAGTATTTTTTGTTTTATGAGTTATATCATTTATTTAGATCTTGTAATTAGTAAAGAGAGATAGTGGTTTCTCTTGAATTGTATTCTCTAGCATAAGATCCTTTGAAGATTTCATTTATTGCATGTTATTTCATGCTGGTTGTGAAGATTTTCGAGTGTGACTCTGAAATAAAAAGAGAATTGCAATTTCGCTGGTGATTAGTTGGTCACATCGATATCATTCTCTAATGCATGAACTGTGATAGAGCCTTGAACTCTTGGAGAGAGTTGGTTCTACATGCTAATTGCATAATGCATTCAACAAATCTGTAGTTGTGCAGACTATTTTTTGTTGTGCTGAGTTTAGCACTCTCGAGAGGAGTAAAAGATGGAAGAAAGAGTTATATCAAAAATTAAATAAAGATAAGTTTCTTTATCCCTTCATTCTGATCTTTTGATATATTTCTCTTATAGGTTGATTTATTTATTCATGTTTTAATATTGTTCATAAATTCTTATGTATTCATGCTATAACCTGAGATAGTAAACCTTGTATGATTCTAGCCTCGATATTTCTTTGGATAGTTATGAACTTTTAGTAATCTCTCTCTAATGCTTCTAGGACGGATCTAGGAGCAAGAAGGTGATGTGAGATTGCTTAGTGATGAAAAGCTTGAGGCATCTTGTGAGGAAGTCATGCCAACCAAAGAAATGATCAAGCGTGAAGTCACAACTTGCAGCCATGGGACTGAGTTGGCGTCTAGAGGGAGTTCACTTCCAAAAGTCTTCTTTGCAATCTCTGAAGCAGGGATCAAGAGGGAGTTATGTAACTCACTGAGAAGAAGTGAAGATTATTGTATTACAAGGCTAAGTGTTAAATCCTTGAAAGACCTCTTCAGCTGCTGAGATCAAAATTGCACAAGACAGTCATCTGGATTTGACATTGGTAGCTCCGCAAACCTATTCAGAATAGTGTGATCTTGGATGAGGTCGAGGAGGACAATCTTGAATTCTCTACAGTACCAGAGGTGTGTGCTGGAAAACATTTCTCTAAGGCAAGTGTTGCAGGAAATCTTGGACGAAGAGGTCAGAAGGTTGATGCAAGTACTTGAAGATTCAGAGGGAGCCTACTGAACCTAAAGAAGATGGAAGTATACTATTGATATTTGTTATGATGGATTGCAAATCCATGTCTACGCCTATGGAGACCAACTTGCACAAGTTGAAAGAGGCTGCAGCTAGTTCAGATCCGGTGGATCCCACGATGTACAGGCAGTTGTTTGGATCATTGATGGATATTTGCTATGCAGTGAGTGCACTTAGTCAGTTCATGTGTGAACCAAGGCAAATACATCTAGTTGCAACGAAGCATATCCTGAGATACTTGCGTGGCACAGTTGGATATGGGTTGAGATATTCTTCAGATGTGGACTTGGAGCTGCATGGTTATACTAATTTTGATTGGGCGGGAGTATCACTGATCGGAAGAGCACCTCTGGATGTTGCTTCAGTTTGGGATCTGCTATGATATCCCGTGCAGCAGGAAGCAGTCATCTGTAGCATTGAGTACAACAAAGGCAGAGTACTTTGCAGCTTGTGTGGCAGCTCAAGAAGCAGTGTGGCTTCGTAAGCTCCTTGCAGGATTGTTTGGACAAACAATGGGGCCTACTATCATTCATTGTGATAATCAGAGTTATGTGAAGCTTTTTGTCAATCCTGTGTTTCATGACAGAACCAAGCATGTTGAAATCAAATACCATTATATCAGAGATATGGTATTGAGGAAAGCTATACAGTTGAGGTATATAGCACGATGAGCAAACAAGACATTCTCACCAAGCCTCTCTCCAGGATAAAGTTTGTGTACTTTCGAGATAAGCTTGGTATGGTGGAGAATACAGCCATAGCTGAGAAGGAGTCTCAGTATAAGTGATTCTCTTTAATGAGTTCTTCTCTGTAAGAGAAGTTTGAGGTGAAATCCCTTGTTAATGAGTTCTTCTTTGAGAGAAGTTTGAGGTGAATCCCTTGTTAATGCATTCTTCTCTAAGAGAAGTTTGAGGAAAGCCCTTATTTCCACCCTCTGGGAGAGCCATGGTGGATGTCATGTGTGTGACTCCATGACAGCATCACGTGAGAGAGTCTGTGATGATTTTCTTGTACTTGTGTTTTCACCCTCTGGGAGAGCCATGGTGAACGTCACGATGAGGTGACATCACGTTGAGTGATGAGCACCTATACATACCATACATGGATGTAGCCATGATGGTTGATATCACGATGAGGTGATATCCTTCTTTTCCATACATGGGTGTAGCCATGATGGTTGATATCACGATGAGGTGATATTTTTCCTTTCCACATATGGGTGTAGCCATTGTGGTTGACATCACGATGAGGTGATATGTCTTTTGCAGCTAGAAGTATCCTCCCTAGCTGAGAGGGAGTGTTAATGTTCATAGCAGCGTTGAGAGAATTCTTCTAGCCACGATATAATGGATAAATTTGATGGAGCCTAAACGGCTATCAAATTTATAGGAGACCGATATTATTGAAGAGGCACTTCATTTATTTAAATGATAATCGAATTTATGAAGAGGCACAAATTGTATCAAATAATAATTAATGAGGAGCGCTTCTCAAGGCAACATTGTAATTCTTATCTTGGCCGACCTTCATTGTAATTCATAATTATTATTTGTATTTATCTTTTCCTTTGGTGGCCGACCTAGTTCTTGTAGAGGTGCAACCTCTCTAGCAAATGTATATATAGAAGTTCATTCTCACTCATTCATCATCAAGCAAGTTCGATTCCTTCCTATAAGCAAGTGTGAATTCTATAAAGAGCAGCTCCTTCTATCAAGTGCGAATTTCTTCTAGGGCAGATTGCGAATCCATTGAAGAGCAAATTTGTGTTCATTGAAGAGCAAATTTGTGTTCAAGGAAGAGCAGATTGTTCTTTGTTATTACAGCCATTGTTGGTGTTGAATATTGGCCTTGTGTGTGGCCTCATTGTAAAGAGACTTGTTGCCATTACTTATATATATAAAAGATATATTTGTTGCTTGGTTTTTCTCCCTCAAGTGGAGGGTTTTCCCAGGGTATATGCTATGTTATTGTGTCTGATTTTAAATTAAATTTAAGTCTTAATAATCTGATCATAAAAACTAACAAAAACCACCTTGAAATCAACGCCAAACCAGACCCAAAAGAAACCAAGCTTCAACACACCAAAAACCCAAAACATCTCCTCAAAAATACTCAAATATCTTCATCGTTCCTTGAAGAAAACACTGAGAAATCATAAATTTGTGAAGCTCAAGGTGACCCCTAAATGGAATCACACCAAACTTGGCTAGGGTGGGTCTCTCACCATCAAAACCAGCTCCCAATGAAGAGGGTTTTTGTCCTCAACACATAGTAGTAGACTTGTAGAGAAAATCTAGCAACATCCTAGTATGTAGCCAACTGAGAGATAACCAAATAAGGCCCAAAATGAAATTATATAATGCCAAGGAGAAATTAGGGCAACTCAAGTTCAAAATACTTTCCCTCCAAAAAGCTACGCCCTTCTCCTCATAAGCTTTTTAATTAAATAATTTAACTTCCCTTATGTCTCCCTTAGGCATCCCACTAAACAGGCAACTAAATTGCATTTGTTGTTTTAAGAACAACTTTAGTCATTGCACTAGGCACAAGGTGTTTTTTTATGACCCTCCGACCCCATCACTTAAGTTAAAGTAATTTTATAAAAACGACTTAAGTGAGGAATATAAATAATGAATAAATCAAACCTTATGTTTTTTCACGGATTACGGTATATTAATATTTCAATCAAAGTGAAGCAGCGGTTTGTATGGCAATTGCTTGAGGACAAACAATCCCAGGCAGGGAGGACTGTAATGTCCCTTCCTTAGGAAGCTCAGACTATAGCGGAGGTTGGCCTACTATTAGGGTTCCCGTAGGTCAACAAAAAGGTTAGGGGACCCAACCGAGGTTTGTGGAGCTTAGCTGGGAGCTTTACGAGCCTTTTAGTTTGGAGTTCAGCTGATGAATCCAGGGATAATTTGGAAAGATTAAAGTTTGTTTTAATGGAATTTATGGGTATCGCTCTCTTCCTCAAAAGATACAAAATATGTTATCATTCACACAATTTTTGGGTATACCGGATGAAGATGAAGCTGACTTGATGTTTACAACTCCTTATCAGCAGCAAAGAAAGCAAGAAAAATCAAAAGATAGCAAAGAAAGCATTAGGAAAAATGAAGAGCTAAAGGTGCAAGAACAAGGAAAGAGAAAGGAATCATTTGCTTGTGATCTGCAGCCTACTAGTGATCATGATCATTGCAAAAATCAATCATTATGTGAGAATCCTAAAGAAGTTAAAACTTTGGTTCATGAGGAATCACCTATTGCACCATTGAGTCTTCATTGTGATCACAAAGTGGAAGAGATTACAGTCATGGACCAGCCCTTTAGAGATGTTGTAAACATGATACCTAGGTATGACACCTATTCTAATTTTTGCAACTATAGTTATAATCATGAGATAGCATCCATTTCACATGAAGGTAATAATGTTTCTGAATCTTCCCATGTTGGTACTCAAGTTGAGAATGTTACACATGAGATATATGTCAGGGATTCAAGCCACAAAGGTCCTGATTTTGTTCACCATACTGTGGAAGATATTAAAAGGACACAACGGTTGTGTGATGTGTGGTCTATAAGAGCTAACAAGGCCAAGATGCTTGCTGCCCAAGCAAGACAACACTTATAAGTGGTTAAAGAAAGTTGCAATCTAATAGATAATACAAGAAGACAAAGAGAATCACACATTAGATCCTTATTTCTTTCAAAGGAAGAATGTGTGGATGTTGAATATACAAGGGAA
Source organism: Sequoia sempervirens (assembly GCA_007258455.2). Classification (NCBI taxonomy): domain Eukaryota; kingdom Viridiplantae; phylum Streptophyta; class Pinopsida; order Cupressales; family Cupressaceae; genus Sequoia; species Sequoia sempervirens. The sequence goes on from VDFB02289538.1 coordinate 9,868, forward strand.
GAGTTTCTTGAGGTAAGCCCACAAGAAGAGCATGTTGAGTTGTGTTGGTCTAGTTGGCATCATGAAGTTTATGACTTTCTTCTTTTAGAGAGGCCCTTGAAAGCTCAAAAAGATGATGATATTGGCCACACTTGATGGATCAGCCACAAGTGTTATATCCATTTGTGTGGAATGGAACATTATTGATTTCATTATGGTTAGTCATGCATCATCTACAATGAAAGGAAAATTGCTAAGATCGTATGAAGCATTTTGTTTTAGAGAGCTGATTAGGGAGACTTGAAGGTTTCTTACTAAGAAGGTCTTGCAATTTGAAATTGATGGTTCGTCTTGCATACTACACCTTGGAGTTTGCTATTAAGGGAAAACATATCAGTTATGGAGGTGATGGTATGCATTAGAAAATGGGACAGCAATATTTTGACATCACATGAGCATGAATCCAAGATAGATGGTTGTGAAAAGAAATGTAGCATGGTAGACATTCATGAAAAGATAGATATGCATGAGGTGATGGTGGGAACTTCTACTTGCCAACAATCTGAATTTATAACAACAGTGGGAATAGAACACGAATCAATTTGTGTGTTGATGCCTCACCCTTATGATGTTGATACTTTGATGGAGTATAAGGATGCCATATCTTCAAAACTTGATATACTACAAAATTGGGCTGCCAAGTGTATGCAAGTGTGCTCTTGCATTAAAGATTTACAGGGTAATGAAAGAAAAGGTACAATCAGTCCTAAATCTCTAGTTGGGGACAGCAACATTATACTTTTTCATTTACATGAACTTGCAAACACTATTCATGGAGTAATTGGTGACAATGATCACCAAAATGATAGCTTACTTGATGCATTGGTTAAGCATGGCTATTTTGATGTTGTTTCTCCCAAGAGAACTGAATTCGTTTACTTCAGACCAACAGCAACAAATCAGTCTAAAGAAAATCATAACATACACCACCCCATACATGATGAGGAGCAGGATTTCTCTAATCTTGAGTTTGTAGTTGATATTATCAACATTAAGGACAATGAAGTGGTGTTAAGTATTCAATGGTTGAAATCTGTTGGAAAGTTTGTCCAAGACCTCAACAAGATGGTGTTAGAGTTTACTCACATGGGTAAACACGTTGTGCTTAAGGCACTAAAGAATGAGACAAAGGATGGGACAGCTAAGAGTATGTTCATTTGCTCTAACACAGATGACTTGAGAAGCATGGATAAAATGGAAAGATTCAGTCCTAGTTTTTTTATTTTAAACAGCAGTGGTATATCATCACTTTCTCATGATATTGCAGCTGTAGTCATTGGGAAACGAGTGATATTGATTTCACTTTGATTGGTACACAAGATGCATGCATTGGACATGATATTCCTCATACAAATATGCACTCTTTGAAAGAGGCTTTGGAGTTGATAAAAGAAGACTATTTACAAATGGTTAGAGATAGGGACATAGTTGTCCAAATGGTGAAAGATCAAGATAGAGAGATTGTTGATCTTTGTCTACTTTTGAGTGGGCATAATCACTCCTTTCATAATTTAGAAAATCAGTTCTTTATAGCAGCTACTCCTAGGGTACAAGATGACAAGGCAAATGGTCTAAAATTTGAACAAGTTGAGGAAAGGATTGAAGAATCATACAATGAGGTACCTTGCAGCCTAGTGACATTTAGTGATGAAGACTTCTTTGAGACACTTCCACCCCTAATCACTTGGGAAGAAGATGAGACAAATCAAGACTTGACGGTGTTTGATGACTACAATGTAAGCACAAAAGAGGATTCCAAAGGTCCGATTTGGGACAACGATATTCTTCCTCATTCTAATGAGATTGCTACTCTTACACATGGAAGAACTTGTGAAAATGAGTCTACAAGTGATGATACACAAAGTGTAAGTGTTGGTGAAATTTTCAATGGAAATGCACTTGTGAAGCTTGAAGACATGGCACAAGAATATGACAGGTATTCTGATTTTTATAACAGCTGTCCTATTCCTTCACTCCATCATGAGGTAACAAGTTCACATAAGGATGATAGTACCATAGAGTTTTCTATGGATGGTGCTCAAAAATTGGGTGTTAAAAATTGATTTTTTGTAGTGAATTCAAGTCATAAGAATTCTCATTTTGTATATATCAGACTTGGGAGGATGTGGAAAGGACACAAATTTGGTGTGATATATGGTCACAAAGGGCCAAGGAGGCTAAGCTAGTGGCTGCCCATGAAAGACAGCATCTTCAACAAGTCAAAGAACAAGTTCACCGCTTAGATCAAACAAAACAACAAAGGGAAGCTTATCTTAGATCTCTCTTTCCAAAGAATGATGTTAATGAGGCTGAACATGTCATGAACAAGCCTCTTATGACAGCCAAACACAATGAACGAGTGAATTTATATGAATCAGAAATTTCATGTTGTTCACATGTTTGTAGTGATGAGATTGATGAGACATATCATTTGGATGGTTTAGTGAAAACTTCAAGCATGATGGAACCAGATAGGAGAATGCCTACATGTTTTGACACATGGATAGATAAGGATAATTCAAAATTTTCAGTTGTTGATCATTTTCTTCATGGAGTTGATGATTTTGTTCTTGACACCCATAGTGGACCAGCCACTCAAGAGTTGTCTTTGATGGGTGTTAAAGGCATCCATAACTCATCTTTGGTTATGTCACTGATTTATTATGATATGGCAGCTTTCTATTTGTTAATTGATGACTTCATCTTCATTGATTCGTCATGGGTTAGTAGTTGTCCTACTTGGAACTCCATGGCACTTTCAGATTTAGCATGGTCTATAATAGCTATTGAGTTGCATGGGAGTGTGTGGAGACATGTCTTTTTGACGGACATTGCTTATGAGGTGAATTTCCTGCTTATACATGGGTATGATGACACCATTGACATTGATCTTAATGCTGATTTGAGTTATCACAGCAGCGTTTGGTGGTCTTATGGATTGGTTTATATGCATATGAGAGTTCAATTTCACATCTTCTTATTGACCTACCATAATGGATGGATGTTTCCTGGTGACTTCGTGAGAGATTTCAGTTATAGCAAGTTGGATAGATTGGTTTGGGATCCTAGTATTGATTGGTTGGATGCATCATTTCACATGGATTCCATTATGTTGTTTCATGGATTATGGTATATTAGCATTTCAATCAGAGTGGAACAGCGGTTTGTATGGTGATTGTTTGAAGACAAGCAATCCCAGGAAGGGAAGACTGTAATGTCCCTTCCTTAGGAAGCTCAGACTATAGCGAAGGTTGGCCTACCATTAGGGTTCCCGTAGGTCAACAAAAAGGTTAGGGGACGCAACCGAGTGTTGTGGAGCTTAACTAGGAGCTTTACGAGTCTTTCAGTTTGGAGTTCAGCTGATGAATCTAGGGATAATTTGGAAAGATTAAAGTTTGCTTTAATGGAATAGTAAAAAGTGAATAGTAACAAAAAATTATAAAGGGAATAGTGAAAGTGCCCCCATCCTAATAACTCAAAGTTGTTTTTAAAAAGTGGCCCTTTCTTTTGATGAGGAAAAACCCTCAAGAGGATTATTTTATTGACTTTTATAAAAAGAAACTAATAGGAGGTTATAAAGCAATATGTTGGGCTCATTTTTGGGCCTTCTATTCTCATTTTGACAAAAGGAATTTGCAGGTTGAGCTCTGGAGAAAGGTTTCAGCATTGTTCCAGCCTTTTGGGAACAAAAACTCTCAAAGACTATCGTAAATTGGACGAGAACCCAGTTCACCTTTGGGGAGGCTTTATTGGAGAAGTTTCAGGTATATATTTCTCAGATTTGAGTTTGCAGCAGTATTATATCAGCATATTGCAACAAATCAGGGGCAGCCATAAGCAGTGTAGGCCTTCTCAAGGCCTTGGCAACTCATTTTACCCTATACCTCAGCTTGTTGCATCATTTCAAGATCACAGGCTTCAAACCCTAGGTGCTACGAAGGGTTTCATACCAATTATTGGATCTGATTTGCATATTCAATTAGCTGGAAATTCATATCAGACCCTGGGGCAGATTTGTGAAGCTAAGAAGAAGTTGAAAAGGGTTTGTTTTTGCTGTTCAAGTTTATATCAGATTGTTATATGCAGATTTTTGGTATGTACAATAACATTTGAGCCAATAAATTCATCATTATTGCTCTCTATTTAAATTGTATGATTTATTTAAGTTTTAGCAACAATTTCCTTCCTTCTAGTTTGCAATATTGTTGCATAAATCAACATTCAGCAAAAACACACAAACAAATCAGAACAACACAAAAACAAAACAAAAACCTTCCTATTCATTGGCCAAAGACTTTGAAAAGACAAAACTTAGAAAATCAGATTAGATTTGGGTTAGGGATCTTTCACATCAATGGCCAAAACCATCTTCAAGTGTATTGGAATGACAACCCCATTAAGGGGTCGCAATGTTGAAGTAGCTTTGTCTGTTAATATTTCTCATGTCAATATAGTTCAATAATATTAAACTGTGATTAATAGTAAGAGTTTGTATTGCAATCATTTTTTACTAAGTTTTTAAATTAGGATTATCTAATTCAAATACCACTCTTCCTTTTGGGACCTACGATATTTTACCAAACAATTAAGATTGATTGAGCAAATCAATATTACCAAGCTATTAACACCTTGAGATTTTTAGCATTTGCCCAACTAAAGGTTGCATGGTATTATTTTTTAGTAAACTAGATTTGTAAAAATTAACTTGTGATGCCCGCCAAAGCCTAGATAAGCTATACATTTTGGGCATTCACTAGACTAGCTCAAATTTTCAAATTTGTAAATTGTATAATCAACATGTACACCATTCCATCAAACAATTTCATGTCCATTCTAGTTTATTCTAAAATATCTATATATACATCTTATACAGAGAAGAAGAAATATGTCACATATTACATTTTGGTAAACAGAATAAGAAAGTGCAATACATATTACTTCAATCTCATTTACATTGAATTCTTCTCTTGCAAAATAAATTCCATTATTACAATATTTCAAAAACAGGTACTAATCACAACGCTTGTTTAAATCAAGCAAGCCCTTACTTGGTTTGACAATAACGCTATTATGCCTACTTTAGTATAGCTATTAATTCTTTTTGCCCTTACTTGGTTTGACAATAACGCTATTATGCCTACTTTAGTATAACTAGTGATTCTTTTTGCATCTATTATGTCTACTTTAGTATAGCTATTAATTGTTTTTGCATCTTGATAAGGGCGTGAAGGCACTAGTAGGAATCAGCATGTGCCTGAATGAGCTGTTTTCAGGTGCCAATGCTAAGCCCTAAGAATAGCTCCGACAGAGAGTGTTGGGTTGTGCGAATCAAAATGAAGATGAAGATTACCCGGGAGACATAAAGTGTTGTCCGGGTGTTGATGATGTGATGAATGAGCTGCCGCCCAACGCCTCCGCAACCTATTATCACCACTCGTATCATTCTTCCTTTCCCTCCCCCCTCTCCCTGTCTCTCTTTCCCGCTCCGATTCCTCTGCGTTATCAGTTTATTCAAAACAAAATAAACAAGTAAATAACCTATTAAAATATATAATTGAAGCAACGATCACTGAATGCATTTATATAAAATTAAATAGTTGGCACTGTAATGTTGCTAAATAAATGCTCCAATTTAAATAAATAAAACAACAATACTTAGTTTTAAATTCGATTTTAGAAAGAAAAGAAAAAATGTTTTTGAATATGTCACCAATTTATAAGTGGTTTGGAAATGGTGGGATGAAAGTTTTTGTGTTATTATTTTTTGTCTAATGTCTTGGATCACTTATATGTTTGTTAAATTGAATTTTATGTTTGTGGATCTAAATTTTGAACTTCTTGAATCTAATGTCAATAATAGGTTTGTCTTGATCTCTAAAAACTAGTTTGAAAATGGGTGGCGTCTATAAACACCATTTAATAGCTTTTTAGGCTAGAATTGTTCTCCTTTGATGAAACCCCTTGTTATTGATTTCACGATTTTAGAACAATGATTAAAGACAACAAGCAAACATGCAATGATACTTAGGATGTCAACATAAGTTAATGATTCAATGTTAATGATATATGATGCTCTCTATACGATAATGTTGGTTGAATGAGAGCCCTCGCATTTCTTAGATGGGTTGAAGTGAATAAGGGTCTATCATTGTATACAATATAGCACACAAGTCAACAAATTCCACACTCAAGTTAGCTCATAATAGCTAGTTGAAGGGAGTCAACTTTGGCCCAAATTTTAAATTTAAAACTCTACATGTGGATTTCACTTAGGATAATGAATGGATGCAATGAGAATCATAATTGATCTTTGGGGATGTAAACAAATGGAATCAAGTTAGATTCAAGTTATTTACCAATTTTTACATTCAAATATGTCACTTGTACACTAATCATTGCATTGGGACAACTTAATCAAAGTGAGCAAGAAACAAAATAGAAAAGTGTATGATATGCATTTTTGCCATTACATTTTTCCCCCACTTTGACTTGCATGTGAACTACTTATGAAGATGTGTTTTAAAGTAAACAAGTAGTCAACATGAAAGTAAATATTTAGACACTCGTAATAAGGAAATAGATAATGATATCAATTTGGCACATTCTCCTCATTTGAATGAGTGGCCCATCTTCAATCAATAAAAACCCGAAAAAAATGACTACCATTTGTCAAACAATTAAAATAGGCACTAACTACAATTGCTTAAAATGTCAACAATCAAAAATTTAAAATTTGAAGGATCGGGGATTTTACTTGGAATGAAAATATGATTTCATCTAGAATAAAAGTGATCATGAGCTAGTAGTTACAATCGTGCTCATCAAAGGAATGTTAGTAACATTTTATTCCCCCTTCCAATTGATTGCTTACAAATGATGCAAGGAATTGGAGAGGAGAAAAAGGTGATAATATAAAACCACATAAGAATGTAAGAAATGTAAATACATCATTATTTGATAAACATGTAGCAACATAGTGAGATGTGATCATGAAGGCATGTGTGAAAGAGGAAACAAGGTGCTCCCCAATATTCCACAAATTAGGGAAAATAACAAGTGTTAAGAGATAATGTCATGGAAGCATAATTACTTGTAACATACATCATAAAAGTATGTGTGAGGCGAGAGAATAAGTGCCCCCAATGTTTCCCTTAATGAGGATAATAAAAAAAGCTAAGTGTAACATGTAATTGTGATAAGAATTATTATCACAATATGTAACTATGTAATCATAAATGATGAGCATTTAAACATAAGAGAGACACAATGTTTAATCTATAATAATAGGTGTAAGCAAACATGTAAAAATTTAGAAGAATGTAATATGTAAAATTTATAATAACATAAGATGCAAATAGTATAAGCATATGATCCATAAGATAAACATGAGTAGAACATCATTGGTATATAACAAGACATAGGAGGATACCCCTAAGTGGGGAAACATAACATGGAAGGAACATGGAACAAGATGTTAGACATAATATACAAAGTGAGATGAGAAGGAATAACATGAGTGGGAGATGAATGACAAACACATCACAATCAAAGAGGCCAAACGACACACATGGCATAATTAAAAGGCCATATAAAAAGCATGAATCAAAGAAGTTACATTTTTTGTCAACATGTTGAGAGTGATTAAACCAATCATTCCATGGGTTGCATCATCTCGAACCCATAGGAAACAAATGAAAAGATAGTAATAACTTAAGAAAGAAGCAACAATAAGACACACGGAATATGTTCAATGTGACTTGTGTTGACATGCACCACTAGATGTTAGGACCCTTGCATCCTAACTCTTTCATTACTACAAGCATTGAAATAATCATAATTTAGTTGTTTAGTTAATATTACACTATGCAAAATTATTTCGCATGTGTCACATGAAGTCACAATAACATAATGAGTTCATATTAATTGTGTGGATTTATCCCATGTGGGTTGTCACTTTTTTGTGATACTCATATATTAGTGTAGTAATGAAGAAGAGGTTCATCTTGGAACAATGTTTTTGTATGGAGATTATTCTCAAGGAGGTTTCACCCTCAAAGAGGAAGTTGATACTTGTTCTAGATTCACAAATATAAGCATATTCATAACTATTTTCTAAACATTGTGTTCTTTTTTCATGGAATTGTTGATGTTTTAAATAATGTTTTACAAGTAACTAAAGGTGTTTTTACATCATCCATGCACTATATATATACAACATGAAAATAAAGGATAGAAATCAATACAAAGATATATAATATATTAATAAATCTTAAATATTTAAAATCTCAGTAAAAAATGTGGGAAGAATCTTCCCCTTATAAATTGTAAGGTTCATTTATTTTGTAACCCCTATTTCACCCATTATACCCTATTTGATATTGTTTTAGAATCATACATTGATACTATGATAGATGTTTTAATCAATAGATAATTACATTCATATATGTTGCATAAAGATGTTTAATTCTATTATGGTTACTCATTCCCTAGATAATCATTTATTATTCACATTTAGTTGTTTGGAGTTAATTTGAATAATTGTGATTAATGATGATACAAACTATAATTTCTACATATTCACTTATTTGAAAGATTTAAATATTTAATAAAATGACGATTCAAATGCTAGTTGAATTTTGAAGTGATTGGAGTGATGGGCCTAGCTCAGTTGGCTAAAGCATCCTGTTGCAGGCAAGAGGTCACGAGGTCTAGTCTCCCTACCATTCTCGTGGTGTCGGAGGGTGTGTCGCACCAGCATCACCGGTCACATGATTTTTTTTTACATTGCGCACTACAATTTATAGGGAGGTGACTACCCAATTTTGATTCTTGTAGTCTAAAAAATAAAATTGAAGTGATTTAATTAAAATGATAAAATCGAGATTTAACATGAAAGCAAATTTTAATGAGAAATTAATGTGGATTGATAATGAACATTGTATTAGTGAAAGTAATACAATTTAATCATGATGAATCATGACCTCAAATTTATCTATGATGGTGGATTCTAACTCTAGCATATGTTATTTGATCTTATATATTAACAAATGAATAGTGAAACTTTATGTTCCTTTGTTGCTATATATTTCTTGACAAGATTTAATGTATGAACGAAGTGTGCAAGTTGATACAAATTGCTAATAGAAATGGGAGAATCATCAAAAACCATATTCCTATGCTACTTCACATTGTGAAGTAATGATATTTTGACCATGTGATCTTAGTGAACCAAATGTCTTAGTTATGTGTGAACTAAAACCCCTTTTGTGAAACATGTTATCTCCCTGGTGCTATATTTTAACCTTATGTTATTATTTTGTGAGAAATTTTAATATGGATGATTTTTTATTTTTTTATTTTAAATGTGTAGCATCGTAAATTGTCACCCTTAACAATTTCACACTATTTTTTTCTCCCACTAAATTATTGAGCCTAATTGGGTCCCTAGTTTCCTAAAATTATGCATTTATAGCCCATTTGTACCACTTTTTGAGAAATTGCAAGCATTGAACAAATGCCTCCAATTAATATTTTTCCCATGACACTTAATGTCCTAGAGAATAGGGCGAGGACCCATTGCCCCAAGGGCGAATGGGTACCCCTATTCTATTGAGGGTCAATTTTTGATATGTCATAGTGGCCATCTTAAAATTCAAATTTCAAATGTCGACTATCGGGATTTAATTCTAAGGAAACTAGAGAAATGCCTATAAATACTAGTTATTACATCATTTGAAATATATGTGAAAGGAAGAAGCATACACGAGCATAAACTATTGTTAAGATCATTCAAGAGCAAGTCAAGAGCAACATTTCAAAGCTTTAATATAACAATTCAAGATCTTAACATCATGTCAAATCTTATGTGAATTTATGTGTGTTCATGTTATCATTGTTTTGTGAAGGCTAACACTTTTGTAGGTCTTGAAAGCATTCAAGGAAATCAAGCAAGCAAGATCCAAGACCTTGAGGTGATGTGTATGAATTCAATCATTCAAGGAAGCCATTGAAGGGTGGTAAGTTGTAACACTTTGTTATTCCATCATTCCTTCCTATTCATTATCATTTTATCATTGACATTGCCATTGTGTAAGTGGAAACACCTACATGGGGTTTGACTAAGGAAAGCCCCTAATGGCACAACATTTTCCCTCTCTTTAAATGTGCAAGTTTTAGGTTTGAAGAGGATTGAGGGAAGCTTGAAGATAAATTTTCCATTGTTGCATTTGAAGCCTTACATCTTGTCAACAAACGAAAACTCGCCTACAGAATTATCTAATAGTGTTTTGACAATTTTGCATTTGGAAATCAAAAGCTTAAATTTTTCATCAAAGGACCCCAAAAATAGAGCACAAGTGTCATAAAAAGACCCATTCGCCCCAGGATGGCCTTGTCCTGTCGCTACAACACTCTGAACCAACTTTTGGTGATAGGTACACAATCCTCCTCACTTTTTAGATTTTCCTGCAAATTATTGTTTTAGTCTATGCATTGTCAGGATCTTGTATTTTTCATATTAGGTCATATAGTTTAATTAGGTTAATCATAGAAAATCAATTCAAGATCATTCTAGTCCTTAATAGGATGGAGGTTCAAGTCTGATTGGCTCACCTTCATGGTCGAAGGTCTATCTGCTCACCTCATTTAAATCTCCATCTTAATGAAACAATAGAAAATACCACCCACATAACACCCAACCATTTGAATCCTAGGTTTATTTAGTAGACCTAGGGTTCCCTGCATTTTTCTTTGTTTCAAAATACAAAATCAAATTTATGCTTTGGTTATTTTTAAGGGTTGCACAAAGTGATTTTTAAGTTTTTTATGTTATTTTAACCCACTTGGGTTGGTACCTTGCAATAGGGTATCTTTTAGGGTTGAGTTTGGGTGTGGTAGATGAGTTTGAGTACTCATTCCAACATTAGAAATAATGTGCATTAATGTTGGAACTAGAGGAATAGGTATTGTTGTACACTTTGCAAGTCTTGGTTCTAGTTGAAATTATTTTATATTTATAATATTATAAGTAATGTGCCTAAATGAAAATGTGTGTTGCACTTGGTGGAATATTGAGATTCCATAATCGACACTTTTGACACATGTCATTGGTCTTATAACAATTGTAAGAAGTGATTAAATTGGAGGGATATTGTATTGTGATTATAATTCTTAACTACCTATTTATAACATGTGCATAAGAGGTGTGAAGTGGTAATAACTATACATAAATGGATCCCTTGAGACTTACATTGATCCTACTTGGTCTTGGGATTCAAATTGGTCAATCCAAGGTTACATTCTATTTGTGGAGGATTTATACTTGGAGGTTGAATGTGGACCACCTTGGTTAGTCTTTGGCACATAGTTTTGAGCTTGTGGTTTGGAAAACCAATATTGATTTCATAAGTCTCCTTAGCCTATATGTGTGGGTCTTGGGATAGAGATAATATGTCTAGTTTATGCAAGGTTATGGTACACAAATTTCTTTAGGTTCATAGTGTTGATCTCTTACAAAGCTCAAAGCTTGATATTATATTACGACCTATAATTGTTGACAATGCATTAGTTTTGATGCTTTGGAAATTGTGTTTCTCCATTGAAAGGTTTTACAAGGGCATATCAATGTCACTCTTGTTGTTGTTGTTCTCATTTTTCTTCTTCTTCTTCTATCTTTTATTCTTGTTATATTTCTTAATTGTTTTTACTATATTGAAATGTTGTTGAAATTTATATAGATTAGATAACTTGCAACACTCTCCTTGCAATATTAAGTAAGTAATTATTTCATATTTCTTTTATTTGGTATCAAATCTTAGGTAACTTATTAGATACGTGAAAGGAGTAAGGCCTATTTGTGTGTTAATCATTGTTTGTGCAAGAGTTTGTTTCAATTGATCATGTATGTTAAAGATAGATATCACAAGCACTTCTAGGATGGAGGTTGAGAGATCCAATGGAACAAATTTATCTTTGGAAGCTCAAGATGGAGGATTTTCTTATTAAATGTAGGAAGTGGATTTTGGATCATGTGGCAATCTTGCTTGGAGCCTCCCCTCAATTTGCTTGAAGTACTTATGTTGGGTGCTTTACTCTAGCTCCTAGTCACATAAGAAAGTGCATGATGTTTAGCCTCTAATATTTTGTTGTTTTAAATTAATGTTCTTTCATGTTGTAGGTTCGTGGTGTGATGGAATTGTGTGCTGTAGATATGTGATATATTATCATTCAAAATGGGAATCCCATGGTTGCATGTTTGTTGGTGTTTTGGATGTGTTTTAATTTTTTAGTGGATTTAAATTTGTATGGTATTTTTGTAGGGCTTGCTACTACATGCAGATCATTCATTTTTAATTGATATTTATTTTATAGGTTTTCTATTTAAAACATGTGTTCTCTATAGAGATATGGAATATTATTATTCAAATTGCAATTTCAAAGGGTTGTTTGAATGAGAGATAATTATAGAATTGCACACATGATACCAAGCATGGATGGAGGCTTCTTCATTAGTATTTGGTTCCCTAATTGTGGTTGTCATGTAGGGCAACAACTATCTAGCCATCAGGATGCACCATCTGTATCCATGGTGCATACATTCATACTTGTCATAAACTTACGTGTTTGTCAAAAATTTACTATTTTTAGAAATTTACGTGTTTGTCATAAATTTACATGTTTGTCAAAAAATTTAACTCGCAATCAATATTTTCATTTAAAAGGCTACAAAAATCTTGTCTTTAGCTTAAGAATCTGGTAGCTCTAAAAGCTCGATATTTTTAGTTCTACCTTTCATGCAACAAATGCAGGGTGATTGGTTTGGGTTTGTCTCATTTTTATATACCTATTATAATATATAAAATATTATATTATTATATTATAAATATAATATATTTATATTATACCTTATATTATATTATTATTTTCATACATAAGCATAAGTAATTATATTAATCAAAAAATCTTTACATTGTCAAGTGCCTTTTACACCATTTTGAAACTGAAATCCTGATGCAAGACAAGAACCAATACTCCAAAACGAGTGTCAATGTTAGGGTTAGAAGGAAGATATCTAATAGTTAAATGCATATTTGATCAATAAAACACAAAAATAAAACACAAAAATTATAGCAGAAACAAGACAACACAAAGAATTTAACGTGGTTCACCCATATAATTTTTGTCCTTCCCTTCCCTGATTGTTATTGCCCTACTCTCCAGTGTAGCACACACCTATTTAACTTTTAAATCAAGCAATAAACCCAATGATCCTAATCTTTCCATTGCCATATTTGAACCCCATCCATTTCACACATTTGCAAGTAATCTTTGACATGCTTCCCTCATGTTTGTAATAAGCTTCTAAGAGTTTGATCCACTGCCAATAAGTTATCCAAACTTGGGAAGCCCCCCCAAAATTCTTCCCAAAATAGGGGAGTTCTCCCATCAATATGTCCCACGTTAAGTAATTTGTGACTAAAGGCCAAAATTACCTGAGGAAAATTCCTTGAGGTTAGAATACTTATTTCTTTATTGTTGTTCAAGTACTTATTCCCAAGAATCTTGACCCATTTTGAGTTTGGGTCCGTATACATTTTCTAGATCGATTTGGTGCTTAATCCCTTGTTTTGTTTTATAATATCTCTCAATCCTACCCCCATCACCAATTTTTCCTTAAAAATATTATCCCATGCAATTAGAGTGATCTTATTTTGTTCTAAAGACCCTTGCCAGAAGAATTTCTTCATGCTTTGATTTAGTTTTTGGCTCACATTTGTTGAGATAGAAAGACAAGACAATAAATAAATTGGGATCACAAAGATAACTACCTTTAGCATGGTTATTCACTCAACCCATAACAATCACCTTCCTTTCCAAGATGTCATTCTATTACTTACTTTGATTCCCAAAGGATCCCACAAGTTGCTACCCCTTACTCCCTTTGCAAGGGGTAAATCAAGGTATATGCTAGGTAGTTGACCTTTCTTAAATTTGAGAGCTTTGATTATTTCTTCTTCCTTCAGAGGCTTTATGAAAGAGAAATATATCTCTAACTCAACTTCACTGACCTCTTGTCCTGAGGAAGTTGCATATAAATCCAAAGTTTCTTTTATATTTATTACCTCGCTTCTGCTTGTTACACCAAAAAGTATGGTATCATCTGTGAACTATTGATGTGTGATGGCCAACATATTTTTGGTGATTTGAATGCCCTCCGACCTTCCATTTGTTGAAACTATAGTGATTTCTCTACCCAACACTTCTACCTAATACTAAAAAGAAAAGCGAAGAGTAGATCTCCTTGTCTGATTCCTCTAGAGACCTCAAATAAGCCTTCAAGGGAGCCATTAATTAGTACTAAGAATTTGGGGCTAGCTATACAATTAAATATCCAATCTACCCACTGCTTGTTGAAACCAAAAGCCTCCATAACTTTGCATAGAAACTGTCAATCTACTCGGTCATATGCTTTTTAATATCCAACTTTATCATCATGCATTTCTTTTTGGTTCTTTGTATAGAATGTATTGCTTCTTGTGCTATTATCACTCATTCCAATATCAATCTTCCTAACACAAAAACCAGTTTGTTCTTTGGATATTATGTTAGGGAGGATACGCTTCATTCGATTTGTTGTTTCTTTGTCCATGATCTTATATATAGTATTACATTGAGATATGGATCAAAAATCATCCAAGAATAGTAGAGTTTGTTTCTTGTGAATGAGGGAAATGAAAGTATTATTCATATCTCTTGACACTTCTTTTGAATTTATTGAATCCTTAATGGCTATAACCACTTATTTCTCCATAATTTCCCAACATTTTTTATAGAATCTAGCTGGGAATCCATCCGAATAGGGGCCTTATCCGAATGAAGTCGATTCATATCCATCTTAATCTCGTCTTCCAAAAAAATCCCCATCTTATTATGTTCTTTTGAAACTAGGTGTGGGATACATTGAAGTAGTTGTTGAGATTTCAAATCAGATCCCTCCCTTCCAGTTAAGAAAATTCTTGAAATGATCCATTAATTCCTTTAGAATATCTTCTAAACTATCAATTACTTTTTATATGATAAGCAACATTTACAGGGCGTTGTACCCTTTACACAGCGAGCCACAAGGGCCAAAAATGATCAAATCCAAAAAACTAAAACAACTAGCCAAAAAACCACATAGCAAACCAACAGTCGATAGACACACCACGCAACAACAATAGATTAATTGGAATTCTCCCAATTCTGAGAGAGGAGATTGATAACATCATCCTCGACCCATTCGGGTCCTTCTTCAACAGTCTTCTTATCCATCCAGTCCTTTATCACAACAGAGAGGGTGTTGGTAACATAGTGGACTAACTTGACAGTGAAATGGGTCAAGCCATTGAACTTCTTCTCCATCTTCCCCATCCTTTCCTATAGCACATGAAGATCCTCAAACCTTTTATCCACATTCTTCACAATATTAACACGCTCCACATCTAGAGGGTTAGAGGACTGGGAAGCTGAGTTCTCCTTATGCACTTTGCCGAAGTCTGAAATGTTGTGGGGCCCTTCAACATACTCCTCCTCACCATCCTTAGACTCCTCCACATCCCTAATACCTTTGTTGTCAGATCGCTCCTCATCATAATCAATTTCATTAATCTGCACTTTCTTGTTATTTTTTGCCAGCCTACCAGACCTCCTAATATTGGGATTTTCGACACCAGTCTCAATCGTAGCAGCAACCATAGTATCCCCCTTGGAATCCCTTCCCACCAAATTTTTTATCTATTGTTTGTGATCGATGGCTCCATCAAACCCTTCCCCTCATCCTTCACTTTCTTTTTAGTGGTTGGTTTTCTAAAAAACTTGGTAGGGGTTGAATTAAGCTTATAGAGACCAGCCACAACATTAGACTGGGAAATCCCCGCACTCCCCTTAAACTTCTTGGCGGTTGGTTTAGGCTTATGAGTTTCGGCGGTAACCAGAGGGGTTTTTCTTATGGGACCCTTGGACTCAACTAGGGAGATATTGATCAGAATAGGGGATTCAATTTCCTCAACACAGATAGTGGGAATAGGCTTGGGTAGGCATAACGCAAGATGAAAGTGGTAGAGCCTCAAAATGAGGCCATGGTGTAGCGACAGGGGAGGAGGATCCTCCAAATTTTGGCCAACAGACTCAATGCACTTTTCAACAGAGCTTTCCAAATCCTTAAGTGAGAAAAAAGGGAAGCTTAACAAAATTTTGTGGCAGAGGTGATTTAAAAGAGGAAAGTGATAGAAATAGTATGTTTTGTATCTACTTTCTAAGGTAACATACTTCATGAGAGCAAGGCAAACCTGATCCGAAGGATGCAGGAGAACTTCTCTTTCAAACCCAAACTAGTTACAAACAAGTTTTTCATTACCCACAAAGAATTCATTCAGGCTTTCGTTGTCTTAGGCATTAGTAAGCTTTAGGTACTTCTTTCTAGTACACAACAGCCCCGTCGCTTGAGCAATCACCTCCTTGTTCACTTTGAGGGAGATACCACCCATGGTAACCCTTCTTTCTTTCCAAGAATTCATAAATTGTGCAGATAAACTTGGGTCGTGACCCACCAAAATTTCCATTAGAGGCACCAACCCACCTTCAATGCAAATGTGCCAAACCAAAGGGTCCTTGCAAAATTCCCCACAACTGTCAAGCTCCGTTCTCACCCTATCGCCACCCATGTTGCCACTCTGCACATGGAAAAACCAATAAACTTGTGAGAGAAAAAGGTTAGAAATGTTGGTTAAGTGATAGGTCGTCTACACACTTAAGTTTTTAAGCCAAACAATGCAGCCTTGGGCAATCAAGGCCATGTACAAAACACATGCTTGAGGAGTTAAATCCCTAAAGGCAATCTTGGTGATCTCATTAATGAAAATCTTCAAACACTTGTGGCTAGGTAAGCAGGAAATGATGGAAATGGAAGATTTTCCTTCCACGTTGCTTTTGCACAAGTACCTATGCAAGATGGTTGCGGGGCCAAATTTAGATAAACCTAAGATCCTGCCCTTTAGCAAATGAATCAAATTCGCAGAAAAGATAGGACCAATCAAAAGCTTCACCTTGTAATTATTTGTCACATCAAATTTGAAATAAAAAATCTGCAAGGATATATGAGTGCTTAGCTCAAACCCCAAAAAGAGATTACATAAGGCACAACCCAACTTGGCCATAATAATAAAGTACTCGCCATAACTCCTTAGAATAGCCTTTTTAAAAATAAACTCCGCCCCATTATTCAAAATTTTCCACTTGTAAGACACCTCAACATTCAAACCTGTCCACATAGCCCAAAAGACAAGAATGTGGACCCCCATAAGGCCAAATAAATTGCATATTTAGTTATTATTATGGATCATATATGTGCCTTGCTCCTTAAGGATTAAACCTTGAATACCTGGCAGTAGATTCCCTAAATTTTTCTAGCACTTAGAAACTTTCCAATAGGTGCCAAGGTTAGCCAAAGCATCAACCACTTGATTACCCTCCCTATAAATGTGGGTAGCAATCTTCAAATTCAACTTAGACACGAAAAGTTTTATGTCCAATAAAATGTCTTTAGTACTCCATCCCATTAATCCGCCAAGATTAACAACATCAATGATAGACTTAGAATCTCCTTCTATATGCAATTTCTCAATCCCCATAGTGATAGCTAACTGAATGCCCTTTAGCAGCACTCTTGATTCTGCAATCATAGAAGATTGGATTCCAATCCCCCTGAGTAACCAGCCACAAAATCACCCTTGCAGTCTCTGATCACACCTCCTATGCTTTCCCTACCTAGGTTGCCTTTGGTCACCCCATAAAAATTAAGTTTATACTAGCCACGGTCCAGAGGTTTCCAGATAGTGTCCTGTCTAGCCTAGGATCTAGTGTTTCAAAGGAATTGGCATCAAGGTTTTGATGCCAAGCTTTAGCCATATTAATTTCCCACTTAATCGGTCCTTTATCTGAAATTTTCCCTTTGAAAAGTGAAATGTTTTATGTGATGAGCCTTGACCTTATACCAAACACCTCCTTTGGGCTCATCTCAATATTCTTGAATATCCTATTGTTCCTCTCTTTCCACAAGCACCAATAGATAATGGGGGGGACCTGATTCTAGATCTCATGAGGTAAGGGGTGAATGAAAGGTCTAGACCAACTCAAGATAAAGGATTTAATGTCCTTACACATAGTCCACTGAGTGCCCAATCACTCCAAAACCAACTCCCACACACCAACAACAAACGAGCAGTGTAGTAGTAAGTGGTCCACATATTCTTCATTGCAGTTGCATAACAAGCACCTATTAGGGATATGGAATCCCCTTTTCCTCAAATTTTTCTGAGTAAGAATCTTGTTATGGCCAAAATTCCACCAAAAAAAGTTTATTTTCAGGATCATGTGTCTGTTCCAAACCTACTTCCATAGATCAAGGACCACACCCTGGTCCGATAGCAGATTGTAATCCATTTTAACTAGAAGATCACCCTACTTATCATGAGTCCAAAAGAATTCATCCACCGTGTTGGTTGACAATAATCTGGTAAGGGAGAGCAGTTCTTGTAGGGATTTGGCCAGGAGACCCAGCTCAAGAGACAAAGGGCAGTAAAGAACCAGGTCATTCCACCTCCTAGCCCCTTGTAGGCCAAGGAGG